>WBMV01006429.1:1839982-2030506 GCA_013396655.1 Campylorhamphus procurvoides
CCGCCCCACTCGTGCCAGCGGCGCTGCCCCCGCACCGCTGCCACTGCCAGCGACAGCGACAGCGGCTCGGGCTCGGAGCGAGCCGGCTGCGAACGGAGGCGATGGATGGCACAGCTTTGGGAGCGCAGCCCTGGCCAGCTGCCTGGGCACCCAGCGAGAGCTGAATGGATAAATTAACACGGCCCCGCGCTGCGCCCCAGGGGGTTATTAATTATTCTCGCTTGTAGTCAGAGAAGAGCCTGAATGAGAGCCATGTGCTCACGGCTTCGAAAAGGCATGAAAACTTCTGGTGTGCTCAACTGCTCGCATTGCCAAACCTGTGGAAGAAATCACCCTTTCCCTCTCCTGGAGACCTCAGGGGGACTCCAAGCCACATAATTTTTTTAGACCCAACTCATCCCATCCCAATTAGTGAGTTCTTAACACTGACAGTGCCGACTGCATCACTCTTACATCAAAATCAAGTGGGATCACCTCCTTCCTTGATGCCAATGGAGCAGAAAGCAGCGGTGTCCCTTCATCCCTGGTGGGTATCCCAACCTCTGCAAATCTCTGGAGATAGATTTTTAGAACTCTCCATGGTGAGGGAGAGCTGGGGACAGCACAGAGAGGCAGCACTGGCCACCACTGAAGAGTGAAGATTGAGGGATCAGACCCCTTTCCAGTGCTGGGGGCTGTTATCAGAGTCATGACAGCCATTGGGCTCCCCGTCATGGCAGGGTCCCCATGCTGGGGACAGCACCAGGGGTCATCTTGCCCCTGAGCGATGAGCAGTGAGGTGGTGAGGGGTGGACACTGATGGGATGAATCCCATCGCACAGCCGAGCTGCTGGATGAAACGTGCAGTCAGAGGGCTGTCTGGAGAAGCTGTGTGAGAGTAGCAGAGGGTCTGACCCAGAGCTGAGGGGAGGAGAATCCTCAAGCACTCCAAAAATCAAGGCATTTTGGCATCCTCCATCCATTGCAGTCCGAACGTGTCACCGTGCAGGCGGTGGTGGCCAGGACCAGCCCGTCCATGCTGCCATCTAATGGCAGGACATCGGGCAGGGCTCGCTCCCTGACGGCGGGGAATTTTCCATCACAAACACAGGGCGACTGTGGGACCGATGGGACCTTTCCATTGTTGCCGCCCTGGGAAACAAAAGGATCTTATTTTAAAATCTTGTCCCCCTTCCAGCACGTGGGGGGACCCGGGGAAGAAAAGGCTTCCCCAAAGCACATGATAAAGACACAGGTCACAGCAGCAGAGCCAGGGCAAGAGCTACTGGACACTGCCCAGCCTCAGCATGGGTAGGGGAGAGGGACACTGGGATAGCTCTGGGAACACCCAGAGACAAAGCAAAGAGGTGACCCACAAGGAAAAGACAGCCTGGAGGCAAGAGCCAACCCTGGCAGTTGCAGAATCTGGAGGAGAGAGGTGCTTCAGTCCCACGATGCTCACTCTGCCATCCCCAACCTGAAACCAGGCCCAGGCCCAGCTGGTCACTGCATTCAAGCCTCTGGTTCCTACTCCGCAGTGCTCTGGTTTGTGAGTGAAATGAGTTTTTCAGGCAGCATTTCGTGGCAGGCAGCATTTCCTCACTGGGCTAACACTGCATGGCAGCTCTGAACACACTTTTTCCCAGCACGTAGGAGCCACTGTGTGCTCTGTCTATCTCATCCTTGCCCTTCCAGCAGGGCCAGGCAAGGACATCATCCTCCAAAATGTGTCTCTCCCTGAGTGCGGCACGCCATGGTCACCACGCACAGCCCAGCAGAAGGAGAAGGAAGGACATGCTTCCTCAGGAGCCTGTTCAGCCCAGGGATTTGGGAGAAGCAGGTTTGGCTGCTCTCCAGCTCTGCCTTGGGCATGGGGGAGATGTGGGAGGTGGCAGCGATGGCACTGGCACACATCGCAGCCTGTGCCACACCAGCCCACACGGCACAGGCAGCACTGGGCATGGGAGCTGGCAGACAACAAAGCCTGGCTGTGCTCACTGCCTGCCAGTGCCTGGCAGATCCGCTTCCCTCACACCTCAGGGATGCTGCCTGCTGCTGCCCAGCCTCACCTGGCTGCAGGTTGGGGAGCTGATGGGTTTCAGTGCAGCTCCCTGCTGCGATCAAGCCACATCACCTTTCTGCAAAGGCTCCCAGTCCTTGCAGGGGGTAACAGCCTCACTCACAGGAGCATTTCCAAGCCAACAGCTCTTTCTTCTCCACTCTTACTTCAGCTCGGTTTGGGGGAGGCAGCGAGAGGAGGAAGGAGAAGCTGGGAGAGGAGGGTGAGTCTAGCTCAGGGGCTCAGTAGGGAGGGAGCAGAGCTCACTTGCTGGCTGAAAGCAAACTGGGGGCCAAGATGGACCATAAACTCCTGGCAACCCCTCCAAGAACACCTGACTCCTGAGGAAACCTGCCTGGAGCAGTGGTTGCCCAATGACTGGGTTCCTTCTGCACTCACCTGCACCCCATGCCCACAGAGCCCTGAGCTGCTCAGTGCTCCTGCACAGGAGGACACATCTGCCTGCACCCTGCATGGGACATTGTCCCCTCTGGCTTCTTCTCCTGCCCTGGCACAGGCATTGGGCACCCCCAGGCCTGGCACACTGCAGCAGTGGTGCACAGGAATGTGAATGTTCCTTGTGGCACCATGGGGGGACAGGGCCCCTGTGCCATCCCCGCGGGACAGGTGAATGGCCACCAAAGGACTTGCTTTGGGAAGTGTCCCAGTGCCCAGCTGTGGGAGATGGAAAGCCTCGCACCTGACCCTTCCCACACTGCAAAGCCAAGTCTCTGCCAGAGGTGTTTGGAGGCTCCAGCCAGAACTGGGAGCTACACAGGACTGGGGGAGCTGTGGCCTTTGCTTTGATGCTGGAATGGACTTGAGTGAGATAAACATGACATTTCCATCCACCCCAGGCACTGCCATCCTCCCTCCCACCCATCACTTCAAGCAGCCAGGCTTGGACTCGCCCCAGCACCTCCACTGACTTGTGAGTGAGGCAGTGACTCTGCCAGCACTCCCCAGGCACAAACTGCAGCAGCCAAACCCCCTTGACTTGCCTCCCCAGGAAGCTCCAGGCTGGCCTCCTGCAGGGGCAACGCTGCCAGCAGGGCCACAGGGGAACTGATGGGCAGAAGGACCGGCTGGTGAATTTGGCACAAAATGGGACTTGGCACTTTTCACACGTATAGATCCTTAAGACCCAGCAAGGCCAGAGGTGGCCAAAACTTAAAAACTCCCGAGCCCAAGGACAGGGGTGGGCTCTGATGACCTCCCTCCCTTGTCCTCAAATAGCAAATAATGAAGAGCCCCTGAAAGACGTGCAGGGAGTACTCCAAGGGGAGAAAGTGTGAAAGCAGTGGCTCTTTTGTGTCTCCTGTGCTGCAGGCACAGAGAGGAGCCAGGGCTGGAGGAGGGGTCAGGGGGCTGCTCTATGTCCCCAGGCTGTCCTACACCCCAGCACGAAATTCCCGACCCCAAGCAGACTCAGCAGACACCAGTGTCTTTCTAATGAGCTTTAATAGTGACCGAGTGGAGGAGAGGCAGTGCCACAGTCCCCAGGCTGCAGCGGGTCCCACGCTGGGCACGGAGCTCCCTCTGCTGCCAGCCCGGAGTCCTTCCCAGGAAAGCTATTCCAGCAGAGAAAGCCCAAGGCCAGGATGCGGAGTTGAGTGTCAAGGAGCATCTGATAGTGCTCTGGGACTCACCCTCCTTCACGGGGCTTATGGGTTGGGGGCACGAAGGGGCAGAAGGTGCCAGGAGCCCGTGGCCACCTCCCCTACTGTTCCTGTTACTACACTATGCCATGCTCAAGGCATGGGAGGTTGTTCTTCCAAGGGGTGCCAGGAACCTCTGGGAATGCCTTGTGAAGCCGCAGCCCATGTCAGAAGGAAGGGAATGCAAATGAGGGCTGCGAAGAGACCCATCCCTCTCCTTCCTCCCAAAACTGAAACCAAAACAGCCCCTCTGAGACCCATCACACCATCCAAGAGGGCTTTATGTACAGAACTGGCCTCAAGCACAGCCCCAGGCAGGAGCCAGGCTGGTGCCCCAGCACACCCTCGTCCCTCACAGGGCCAGGTGGCAGAGGCGCATGGGCTCCATGTTGTCCCTCCCATCACTGAAGCAGGTACTGAAGAAGGGGCAGTATCTCTCGGCCGAGACCTGGTGGAAGGTGAAGAGGTGGGACATGTCCCCAGCATTGAAGAAGGCCACAGTGCCCTCCTCACAGTCCAGGAAGACCCCCACTTTCCGTGGGGGCTGGCGGGGAGTCAGGCGCACCCAGGGGGTGGTGGTGGCCCAGTATTCCGTCCTGTTCCGCAGCCGGAGTGTCCAGTAGCCATTCTCTGGGCACAGCTTCACCTTCACTGCCCGGTCCACAGTCTCAGCAGCCACTCCCAGGTCCCACTTGGTTTTGCTGCCCACCCAGACCTCCCAGTAGTGCCGGCCGCTGTCGAAGGCCTGCGAGCCCAGGACATTGACACACTGACGGAAGCGCCGGGGGCTGCTGGGGACAGGCTGGGCTTGATTCCTCTCTGTCACTGCTGTCAGGTCTCTGGAGAAGATGAGGTTGGGGTGGGCTGACTCAGGGTCGAAGGTGAGTGGGGCAGGAGCTGTGAAGACACCAACCATGGCATTTACTGGCTGCACATTCCCTCTGCAGAGCATCCCTGTCCCGCCACCATGCAGGACACCCACCCCTCACACCGATGCTCACCGGGGCAGATGGAGCGCAGCATGTGTCTCCAGAAGATGTACTGCAAGGGGCCACTGTGGCTGTCCCTGTAGTGCTGCAGGTCCAAAGCAGGCTGGGTCTCCACACGCACCGAGGGCCTGGGGCAAAGAGCAGCAGTCAGCCCCTCTGCCGAGCTGCTGCTGAGGCACATGCGGAGACCATGGGCAGGACTGCTGCATGGGATGGATGTGGCAAAGATGGGACACAAATCTCCCTGGCAGCTGCTTGCTCTGCCCCCACCACAAGTGGCTCAGGGCAGGGGTGTTGGGCACAGTTCAGCAGCCCTGCTCATGGAGTGGTGATTCCTGGCAGACCTGCACCCAGCACACCCAACAGGACTCCTGCATGGGTGAACAGGCCAGGCCAGTGGAGCTGGGCTGCATCCCAGGGAGGGTGGGCACAGGGACACACTCCCCTATGGCAATTCTAGCCCTCAGCTACTCCCAGCCTCAAAACTGAACCTCAGGGTCAGTTTTGCAGCCTCATGAGAAGTAAGAGGCTAAGAAAGGGCAAGGAGAAGCTGAAGCACACAGTCTGTTGCATCAGCCTTGTTCCCCCTTGCAGCACACTTGGCTCTCGTGCCTATTCCAAACCAGCACGTGTACTCTACGCACTGTTCCAGCCCAGTCATCTCAACATGCATGATGTTCCCTGGGAGGAGCATCCAATGTGTTCTGGGGACCAGCATCCACCTTGCACAGCACCAGCAGCTTCCTGAGCAATGTGTGATGCTTTAAAAAACCGAAATGAGATAAGATGCCTCTCCCATGTGGTCCCAGCCAGGGACAGAGATAAGCTCCTGAAAAGGGAATCAGCTTCTTTCATGCCAGACACGTACCTGATATCCAGGCTCTCCACCTGCAGTGAGAAGCAGAGAGAATTAGCAGTCACTGTCTATAATTCATGCAGCTGCATAAATAAGCTTCTTGTCCTGCCTCCTGCTGTCAGGTAGCACAGAGAGAGAGGAAACCGAGCTACCAGGACCCCCACCCTGGGGAAAACTCACTGGGTATCTGGACAGAAAAGGAATAAGGCTTCGAAGACCCATCACATCAGAGATCACTGTAGCCCTTGTGGTTAAAGCCTCCAGACTCCAAGGGACTGGGTAGATAATCCAGAGGGATAGTAGCAAGAATGACTTCCAGGTACAACTTAATGCTGTCATTTAGGACTCTCCCCATCCCAAATTCAGATCCCAAAACATCCTTGGCCAGGGTCAGCCAAGTTCTCTCACCTCCAGCAATGACACTTCTTCCATCTTGCTCAGGGTCTGCTCAACATGCTCGATGTCCCTCTGCAGCACTGCCATCCCCTCCTCCAGCTGCCCAACGTGCTCCTGCAGCCGTGCCAGCGACTGCTCCTCCTTCTCACCCAGCTCTGCCAGCACAGCTCTCTCCTCTTCCTCCAGGATCTGATGAAGGCGGGCAAACTCGGCCCGAATCTTGAAGTTCAGCTCCCCAGACACCTTCTGAGCAGAGGGAAGAGGCAGAGGATGAGTCTGACAGCTAAAACACAAGTAGGTGCACAGGATGGCTGGGCTCGTTACTCTCCTTATAGAGCCCTGGAAATCTGAGAGTCTTAGACATAGGCATGACTCTTTTGGATGGAGAACAGGACACAAGAAGTTTCAAGGCTGCAGAGCCAAAGGGGAAAAAAAACCCCAAAGCTATCCCAAAGAACCAGCTCTACCAAAGGCTCGGTCATCCTAATTAGAAATGCCTGCACACAGCCACAGCCCTCTCCCTCACCACCAGGAATGTGCCTGTGGGCAAGACTGGAGCTCTTCAACTTTTCTAGAGCTGCAGACTCAGCTGTTCAGGTTAGTTTGGATTTATTCCACATCATTTCAGACTGTGGGCAGAGCTGCCTGACACTGGTAACTTGCTCTCTCCACAGCTCCGTCTCTCAAGGCTCCAGTGAGACTGGGGAGCTGCACAAACTAATCTCAGTCATTAAGGCTGATAAAATCTCATTTGGCTATTTTCAGAGGTCACTTTTTTCCAGTTGTTTACTTAGCCAGCCAACCTTATGGTGCTCTTGCTGCCTTCCTGCCTGTTTACAAAAGACAGCCGATGACTTTTTATTTTGCCAGTCTTTAAGCTTTTAATCTCCCCATACAACCTTAGCCCTAATTTTCTCAAGGCGTGCGTCCTGAAACTCACATCCCTTTCTCCCCCCAGGAAGCCCCTCTCCCTCAAAATACATCTGAAGCTTTGCCAGCCTCACTTTGCTCCAGCAGGTGCTTGTGCTGACACACCAGAACTGAAGAGGATGAGCAGGGTCTCCCTGTTCAGATCAGAAATTTGCTCTTTTACTCGAGAAACCTCTTAGCTTTCATGGCAACAGGACAACACGTGCTTATTTGCTAATCCTTCCTCACTAACCTCCAAGGTCTATTCCACACCTGGCAGGGGGACAGAGGTATGAAATGGTGAGGGCTGGGGGTTCAAAGGCTCCAGCCAGAAGACAGTCTCCCATCAGTTTTGTCTCATCTCTAAACTACTTCCCTTTTCCTTAAACTCACCTTTTTTGGCTTTTAATGGTTTTATGCCACCAAAGAAGGAAGCACACTCAGCCTGTGGCTGTTCTTGCATCACTGATCTGTACAAGAGTGCTCAGGCTCTTCACATCACCCCAGAGCTTTGCAGTGAATCCAAACACAGTCCTTGTGACGAGACCACCACTCGTGCAGTGCCAACACTGTCACTGACCCAGGTCCTTCAGCTTTGCTGCCACCCCTTCAGACACATGAGAGGATTTTAGAGCTGCCAAGAATTAACACTCTCCCAAAGTGGCAGCACTGCAGGGCCAGAACAGGCTGCTCAGCCCACAGCTCTCATCACTCACCATGTCTCAGCACTGTGTAAACACTGCACTAACGAGTGCTTTTTGCTCTTTTCAAAGCCTCTGCTGAATATCCAGCAGTGATGGGCTTTGGCCTATGTGCAGGGGAGTTTGTGCAGACCCCCATTTTTACAGGAAGCTGAACTAAACCTCAGCGAAGTGCCACAAAGATCCTCTACAAACACTGACCCAAAGGCTCCCACAAGGCATTACCGTCAGGCCACAGATCTCCTCCTGCACCTCACGCTTCCTCTGCAAGAAGTTCTCCATCTCCTTCTGACGAGCTTGCAAAGCATCTTCCAGGTGCTTCTGCAGGAGGAAAAGGTAGTAAGGAGGCCATTTCACTACTCTGCTGATTCAGGTGCAATCCCAACCTAGGGTCAGCATTAGGAGGCTGCAATAGGATTGCATATAAAGGGTGTAAGAAGCAAGCATCTGATGCACAGGGCTTGAGAATTATGCATGTGTGCATGTAATGAATCCCGTTCATTTTTAAGACTGGGAGCTCCAGCTTGGGAAACCTGTCTGCAGAAGATTTCAACCCTGTGTAACTTGAACTGAGTTGTGCAGGGACTGTCCCCTCAAGCAGTGTGCTTGGCACAAGCAGCCTTCACCCCTGGCTGAGAAACGAGACTGTGGTGGGAACCGGGCAGTGATGGAAACAAATGCAAGAGTAGGAAAAGAAGAGTCACTGCAAATGTCACTGCACTTGGGTCAGGTAAAGCATCACAACGAGGGAACTGCCTGTGGGAGGGGGCCATGGTGGGCGCACAGGGCTCATGTGGCACCTGTGCTCTGCTCCCCATCCTGGCAGGAGCCCCTCACCTGCATCTTCTGGTGGTGCTGTGCGGAGCCGCAGAGCCGCACCTTGTCCACCAGCCCCGCCAGCAGGTAGTGCGTGCGGAATGCCCTGCTGGGGAACTCCCGGCGGCACTGCGGGCAGGAGGGGACGCGGGCACAGCTGTCCCAGTAGCGCTGGATGCAGCCCTTGCAGAAGTGGTGCATGCAGTCCAGCATGACGGGCTCGCTGAAGAGCTCGCAGCAGATGGCACAGGTCAGCTCCTCCCGCAGGCTCCGCTCCTGGCTGCTGCCTGCCATCCCTGCGGGCACCAGGGCACACCGTCAGCCCCCTGCCACCAACCCAGACCCCCTGCCACCACCCCAGACCCTCGAGCTAGGGCCTCTCCGGCCCCCCGGGGCAGGGCTCGGCTGCCTGGACGTGTTCCCGTCTCCGTTCCCCTGTCCCCATTCCCTATCCCCGTGTTCCCGTCAAAACTCCCCTTTCCCCATCNGCGGTCACGTGCGCGCGCGCCGGGGGCGGGAACGCGCGTGCGGGACAGGAATGGGAATGGGAACGGGAACGGGGACGGGGACGGGAATGGGAACGGGAACGGGAATGGGATGGAGTGCAATGCCATGCTGTGCCATGTAATGCCATGCCAGGCAATACAACACAATGCCATGCAATGCCACACCATACCACGACACGCCACACCATGCCATGCAATGCAATGCCATGCAATGCCCGGCACTGCCCCTTTACTGCCTCGCACTATCCCTGCACTGCCCCTTTATTGCCCCTTCACTGACCCTGTAGTGCCCCTGCGCTGAACAGCTCCTGCCCCACTGCCCCATTCAACCCTGAGACCAGAAACGAGCTCCAGGAGAAAGCCTCCCCCTCTCAGCCCTGCTCACAGTGCAGCTCCAGCCAACGCTTTGGAGTCACAGCTTCGAGTCAGCTCAGAAATCACGAGGGCTCTGGGCTTGTTAGGGAAACAGAAAGAAGGAAGGGCTTTCAGCCTTGTGTGGTCACCTGATGATAGGCCCTGGGATGTTGTAGGAAGTGGCAAACACTGGCAGACACGTGAGGAAAGTCACAAGAACGTTCAATACTGGAACTAAAAGCAAATAAAACTGAAAGGGATGGGGAGGCTATAGTGACTTGAAAGAATTCCACAGACCACCTGTCTCCTAACTACTGTTAGGATCAGAGCATGTCCACACAAGGGCGATGTGCCAGGCACTGTCCATCCACTGCCCTTCTCCTCCTGGTGCTCTGTCCTCTCATCATTAGAGCAGTGCAATCAGTGCAGAAAATATTTCTGCTCATCTTCATTTGCTTGTGTGAGGGATTTTCCCAGGCTTTCTCTTGCACTGTTCGTGCTTAGTCACTGGCATGTGGCCACAGCAGCCTTGTCTGCAGGCATTGACTTCTCCCTTGTCCCCAGCAGCCCCTTTGGGTCACACACTCAGCCACAGCCCTGCGGTGATGTTTGGACTTTGAGCACTGCTGAGTGCAGGAGGAGCAATCAGTCCTGGGGGATGCTGGCCATGGGCAAGCAAGGTGCACCCCTTGGCCTCTGGGTGGACAAGCAAGTGGCATCCATGAACAGTAACAAGGTCAGACCATGGCTAAATAGGCTTTCAGCTTTCACAAAGTTATTCTGAGGGCTCAGGACCTGCTCCAGCTCATTGTGTAAGGTGAGGGTTGCGTGCATTCTTCTGCTCCAGTACCCATGGTAGCAGTGGGACAGGAGTGCTCAGTCCCTGCTGCTCACTGGGCACTGGCAGACAAGAACCACTCACTGGCCAGAAATTGTTTCCAACAGGCTGAATCTGCTCCCATTGCAGCCCTTTTACCCTTTCTGCTGCACAACTCAGCAGAGTCCCCTGGGAATATCACTAGGACGGTTACACTGAGATCCAGGGATGCCTGAACAATCTCCATTTAGCTGTGACTGAATGCAGCAAAACATCACTCCCCGCCTTTACAGTTTTGTGCTTCCACTAGGCTGGCCCTCACTGTGTGAACTTGCTGGGAGCAGTGCCAGTGCCAGCCCAATGCAGTGGGACAGTGGCTGGCATTGCATCTCATCCTCCTGCCACGTGCCAGCAATCCTGAGAAACAGCTGGCTTTGAACTCGCAGATTTTGGATGGGACCTGAATCATCTGCTTAGATGCGTCCTTTGGAGAGGGAAATGGCTTTGTCTTCTTTTTCCAGCCTCTGATCTCCTGGCTTTGCCACCATTCCTCCAGAAGATGTTACAGACTGTACACAGACACAGAGATGATCAGAAAAGACACAAGCACAGGACATGCCATCTGGGGCGAGCCAGAATGCTGCTCCCTGACCTGTAGCAGTGCCACGGTCCATTATTTGTGTGGCTCTGCATAGGGGTCAAAGCATCAATAACTGCTTTTCAGCAGAGATCTGGAATGTGCTGCCAAGTGCTATGTTCCCCTGCAGCCCAAGCCATCAGTGCTGGGAGATGTCTCCGTGAATCAGCATCTGTGCTCTGTTCACAGAGCTCATCCCTCCCTGTGGGGGTGGTTATGGAGCCCAGGGAGGTGACTGCTTTCCTGGGGCAGCTGTAGGCCCATTGTTTGAAGACATGAATCTTTACGTAGCCAGATAACTGCAGCTTCACCCTGAAAGAGCAGAATTTGGGATAGCTCAGCTGATGTTGAGCGTCCCTGTCAGCTTCCCTGTTAGCCCCAGCTGGAGCCTAGTCCTGGTCCCTCTGTGCAGTGTGACCAGCAGGAGCACCCCCTGGCATGGCAGCAGATACCCTCCCTCAGGGGCTGGCTCAGGACTGTGGGAAGCTGCTCTCATGGAAGTGATGCTCTGCACCAGGGCATGGAGCTGCCAGTTTGGGTTCAGGTGCTGCAGGACATTCTGCAGCATCCAACAGAGACCTGGACCCCCTGATATCTTGGCTTTCCCAAATAACTCTCCTTGCTGCTGACAGGACCTGTTGCCCCTGTAAAATTGCTTGTTTCCATCTTTGTAGGTTTGAGCTGCAAATCCAGATTTCAGAGCCAAAGGAGGAGTGGCACCATTTTACCATGCACTGCACTAATCCATCAATACAAGAAGAAAGTTCTAATACAGATGGGATGTCCTCATCATGGCCTTTTCACTTTTTGGGACATCATCTACGAGGTGTAAAACTCTCAGTGAGTGTCAGTCATTTCCCAATGAACACGTCTCCATCTGTGGATTGAAAACACACACCCAAGCGTCCCCCAGTCTCAGATTCCTGTTTAAGTGCTCCTGGCATCTCTTTCCTTTCAGCACTCGCTTCAGTTGGCAATGTAATGTTTTTCTTTCTTTTTTTAGCATATCCCTCTCGGGAGGCTCCAAGCTCTGGGCTGGGACCTGAGAAAGCTGTGTTTGGAGAGTCTGATTATTCACTGGGGAGATGAAGGATAACATGGATTGGGAAGGGTTTGGCTGAAAGTACATGGATTAGGTCCAAAACCCTTCACCATTCTCCGCTTCATACAGTAAACATGTATTCTTGGAGATGGGTGTCAGAGGAATCATTTGGCCTTGCAGAAGGACGGGATAAAGTGGGAAGTGCAGAGGGTCCAGCTGCCAGAGGGTTTCACTGGGGTCTCAGTGATAACACGAGTGGAAGGGGAAGCAACTGGTGATGCACAGTATCAGTCCCTTGTGTTGGCTCTCCAAACACAGGCAGGGAAGTTCCACATGGGACGAGAAGCTTTGAATTTTGATTTCCCTGTTTCACTTTGGTTTGAGTACAAATACACACTGAGGATTTTGATTCCTCTGGATCACGCTCTCCCCTGTGGCTCTGCCAGAGCAATGCCCAGCTGTGGGGCAGGGGAGGGGCAGAGGGGTGAATTGGGACTGACCTTTTCCATTTGCTGACCTGGACAAACCCCAGGGGAAGGACTCTGTGTGGATGAGGATGGGGAGGGACTTTATGGATGCGAGGATGCGAGGGGCAGCCTGGAGCCAGCCCTTCCCACTGTCCATGGCATCTCTGCCCAGGACAAAGCAGGGTGCTGCAAGACCAGGAGAAGTCCCCAGACTGCCCCTGTCCCCAAAAGCAGGCTGGACCCCAGGAAGCTTTGTTTCTGAGGGCTCCTGTCATTTCCCCTGCACTGAGACCAGGAGGGGGGAAAAATGGAAAGGGATTACTGCAAACAGAAAGAAAAGAGTGAAAGAAGAAGGGATGAGGTGAATCAAGGTAACAGCAGCATCACTCTTAATGGATATTACACATCCCTCCATGACCTCAGCTGCAGGAACATAATTTAAAGGCCTCGGTTAGAAAAGCAAGCAGGAAATGAAGCAATGCTCCGAGATATGGTATCTTTGGATAAATAGCTGCAGAAAGAAAGTGACCAAAGGATAGGCTATTATTTGCCAATATTTTCTTCCAAGGCCCAAATGACACGGCTGTTTTGCTAAAGGTGGAGCCCTGAAGATCCTGGAGCCTCTGAAGGCGTCTGACCAGCCCCAAATAGCTCCATGAACTGGCATGGTCCAGATAAGAGACTGGTGGAGATGGCAAGAGGTGCTGAGCAAGTTCAAGCCATCCCAAACACGCAGTGAAAGGACCCAGGTCAAGAAAGGGCATGCAGTGCAAGGACCCAGTTCAAGAAAGTGTGTGTCCAGGAAAAGGGTTGGGGATCATCATGGACAATTCTGTCCCGTAATACCTGGAGGGAGGGAGCTGGCACCAGGGGACAGGATCTTCTGAGCCCTTGAATGTGCATGTCTCTGGGGGCACTGGGGCTGTGGGAGGGGGCACCCACTGCCCACTGGTGCTGGCATGTTGGAAACAAGTTCTGTAACAGGCACAGCAGGATGACCACTGCTTAATCATGTTTGTTTGTTTTTTTTTCCAGGGGGATGCTCGAGTAACTCAATCCCAAGGGACCAGTTTCATTTGCTGCTGAACTTCTCAGCCCAGTCTCCCTCCCCAGGACTCCTGGTGTAACCCACCACGAGCAGCCTGTCAGGCAGCCTGTCATGCCGACCTGTGAGATTCCCCATGCCAGCCCTCCCCGCAGCCAGGAATCCACCACGTTTGCATTCCACCAGCATCCTTCAGCGTCCCACACCCGGGCGCCAAAACCAGGAGATTTCTGCAAATATTAGCATTTCTGGCTGCCGCTTGTTTGCCTGTTTACTCTGAGCTGTGCATGAAACCGCTGTGATATTTCACACACAGCCTGGGCTTGGCCAGAACAGCTTTGTCCTCTCAGCCTTCCATGGGTCATGAGTCAGAATCCAGCCAACTCGCTGGGTGCAGGATGCCCTGGAACATTCTTCTCCTGCACTTGGATGATGTTCATGATGAGCATTCACAGATGTGTTGAGGTGCCTCTGCAGAGCCTGAAGCATGTGGGGAATTTGAGGCTTATGGTTTTTTATATTTCTGACCTCAGCTCTGTGGGAAAGATCTTCATGAACTCCTCTTACAAAAATGGGCTGCTCAAGGTGCTCGAGTCCTATCCATGAGCATCCACTTTCCACGATCAGAATACAGTAGCTGTGAAATCCAGGCATGTGGTCACATCACATCCCCAGATTGCTTTCTCCTGGCTGGTCTGAGGCTGTTTGCTATATTCATTTCTTGCATTAAAGACAGCTACAGAGCCCAGTTCTCTGCAGGATGTCACATATAAAAGTCTTCAGTCCATTTAGTGCAGATGGAGAGAATTCATTTACCTTTGTGCAGCCTTCAAAGGCCAAGAGATGTTTCTGCAGAAGATTCCACAAGTATATCTCAGTGTAGCATTTCATGCACAGCACAGGTTATTGGCCATAAATGCTCCCCCTTGCTATTTACTTTGCACTTTGCTCTCTGAGAAAGATGCAGATGTGCTCCACAATCTCATTCATTTTGGAGAAACTCAGACTCCACAGTGCCTGCACCTTGGCAGCCTCAGCCTGGAGGCACCTCCTGTGACCCCCAGTAGGATTCAAAAGCAGATGTTTGCTCCTGGTTCTACCTCTCCCCCTTCAAATTTCTTACAGCCACACAGTAAAAGCCAGACCCTGAGTGATATCAAAGTGGTCACCAGAAACAAAATGAAAGAAATTCAGTTGCCATTGAGCAAGATAGCCATCTCCCTTAGAGAAAATAATTAAAGTGGCTGTACCTTTGTTAAAAACTCAGAAAGAGCCTCAAAAAGGTTTTCCTTCTGGAGCTGTCACCATAACAACGAAAGTTTGCAAAGGATGCAATGGGGAGGGAGGGGGAAGAGATGTGCCCTCAGTAAGCACACAGTGCCATGCCTGGCCACGCAGCCCATGGCCATAGTAGATGCCAAGGGTGAGGGGCAGGCCAGCCCAGGAGGAGGAATACATGGGCACGAAGAAGGCTGCTGAGGAGGGGGAAGGATGGTGGTCAAACCAGCATGGTCCTGGGAATACTGGGCAAACCTTCTGAGCCATGCCTGGTGTCTGTACTGGTGAGGTTGTGGCAGTGCTTTGTTGGGCACATCACTGCCACCCAAGCCCTGTGCCAGAGCTATGCTCAACAGCCCTGCAGCAGGGCAGCCAGGCTGAATGCAAGGCCAGGGGCAGGTGGTGTCCTTCAGGAGGCTGCAGCTCCTGCCTCCACTTTTGACAGTGCAGTAAATGCTGAGAGTGATATTACCATGGGGATGAATTGATCTTTTTCAGAGCCCTGCCCTTTGCTCCCCATCCAAAGCTTGCAAACTGATTTATTTGTAATAAGAGCTTGGAAGGCTCCTTCCCTCTCCTTTTTCAGGGGGATAAGCCAGGGCATGGCCTTGCCCAGGATAGCTGTCAAAAGTGGAAATAATCCCTCCTGGACACACAGTGTCAGGGCCCCTGCCACCTTTCTCCTTTCTCTGGCTACCTGGGCTGGCTCCTCTGCTTCACCCTGCAAAATGACAATGCACACCCTCTGGTCCTGGAATGAGTGTCATGTGAGGCTGCGTGTCTTCTGTCCTGAGTGAATGTCACCCTGAAGGAATGTCATTTTCCCCATGGGAAGCTGAGCACCATAAGCTGCAGCACTCAGAAGCCACGAGCATTCCCAGAGGTAACAGCCATGCAAAGTCTTATTTCCCCTGGTACCTTAAATACCTTAAATGCCTGGGGAGAAATAAGTCTCATTTCCCTCCAGCACAAAACGGCTTTCAAAGTGGATTTGTAGGCTCCAGATTCACCTCCCTCATGTGTCTGGTCTGAGCTCTTCAGCGAAGGCAGAGAGGAAACTCTGCTCATAGAATAATAAATTGCAGGCACGTGCTCTCCTGAGCAGTTGTTTGGAAAGTGTCCCGTATGCCTCGTGCCAAATCTGCTGGCCAGGGAAGCTCAGTGGTATTAGCATGTTCCAGTTAATTAGGGCTGTGAGTCGTCCTCTTCATTGCCTGCAAGAGCTGAGAGAAGGACAAACCCAGGGCACTGCCTTTATAAGGCTTTGTGCTTCCCAGCACCGTCTCTGCTCAGCTTGTGCGTGCTCTGGGCACGCTGCTCTTTCCCGTGGGGCACTCAGTGTCATACCTTGCTCTCAATGTCAGACTGTGGTGAGTGAGTCACGTTTCTGGAGAACACAGAGCCAAACAAATTCCCAGCCAAACCCCTGGGTTTGTATCAGGAGTGGATCTGACCCTCCTGTCTTGGTGTGAGGAACCACCAGCAGTGCTGGTGTGCTTGGACACTGCTCCTGGCCCAGCACCACAAAGCTGAGCCTGGCTTGGGTACACTGCTCCCTGCTGACAGCTGATGTCCTAGTTCCCCAGGGCTAGGAAAGGTGGAGCAAGGTAGTGAAGCAGCAAACACAATCCTGCTGCCACTGTGGTGGTGCTGAGCACTGCATCTCAACTCCTGGAAATCTGGACCTTTTAGGCAGCACCAATCCCAGAGGAGACACCCCATGCCCTGAATTTTCCAGCAACTTCCATTGCCTTCAGTGTTGACACTTTGTTAGGGTTTAGTCTGGGACTGCCACCAGCCCATCCAGCTCTGCTGCTCCCATCCCATAACCCAGCATTTGTAGCACTGTTTGCTATCTCAGAAGTGACAGACTGGGCACAACTTCTTTGTGGGACTATGAAACAGGAGTATCCAGCCTGGGAGAGGAAGACCCTGGTTGCAGAACACGCTGCCTAAATGAGATGGACAACTTAGAAGGAAATGTCACTGGGCAAAATGGGAAAGCAGCTGCACATCCAAGCACCGTGTCCCTTGTAGTGCATGTAGCCCACTGATCCAGGAGTAAGTTTGCCAGAGTTAAGCATTTTTATCACCTTTTTAGGTACAGAGAATTGAGATATATCAAGTGATTTGCCCAAAGGCAGACAGGGAGTCTGTGGTAGATGGGGAGACATGCTGGGACCCAAAAAATCATCCATGTTTCCAGTTTACCCAGACAACTGCTGGTCTACAGCGTATCGTATTTTTGCAATCCAGGCTCTGAAGAGGTTATCTGGCTGCAATTATCCTCTTCTGCAGAAGCTGTTTTCTACCTGGCTCAGTACACAAACAACAAGCAACAATCCTCTAATAAATTAGCAAAGCTTTGAGTGCAGTGACTTGCAGAAACAGCAGCTAAATCCAGGGGCCAGTTCTGGGCTCAGCGGTGCTGATGTCTGCTCAGAGCAAGCCTGCCGAGCTGCCTGGAGCCCTTCTGCCCTGATGTGAGGATGATCAAGGGGATTTGGGAGGTCAGAGGGAGATCCAGGGTGGGAAGGGGATGGAAGGAGTAAAACCTCCTTGGCATTAATCAGCTTAATCAAGTGAGCCCTGTGGGTTTGCCTCCAGTGGGGCAGGAGCTGAAGTGTGGTGATGTGTGGCCTCCTCAGCAGGAAAAAACCCTCAATATTTTTCCATATGATTTTCTCCTTCCTGGCTCACTGACCCTCATCCTGCAGACACACTCAGCATCCTTGAGTTCTGCCTGCCCTGAAGGAAAGCAGAGCTGTGGCAGTCCCAGGGCAACCCTCACAGTTGGTCTCTCCTCCTGCTTCTCCAGTGCCTCTCATTATGGTGTCAGATCGCTCAGGTATTTTAGCAAAACCTTGTCCTTGATGCTGTCTCTGCTCCTTCACTAATTCCAGAAATGTTCACACAGGGACAAAAAGCTGTTACGAAATGAGAACTTGCTTTTAAATTCAGAGAGGGTGAAGACAGCTTTCTATCCACCCTCCCACCCCTGAATCTCTTTGTGGTTAATTTAGTTCTCAAGTGGAACAGACTCCCAAATCCACTGCATCCGTGAACTCCGGGGCTCAGATGGAAACGGGGCTTTTGTGTTACCACAACTTGCTGATGCTTTGGAGGCTGCTCAGGAAAACACAGGCTTGACACCGCAGGAAGGAGCCGTGGAAATATTTTGGTTACATGCAGGTGGAATTAAACAGATGTTTAAAAATTGAAAAACTGCTTTTTAAAGTATGTCAGTGTTGCTGCTCCAGATGAAGCAGGATGAAGAGCAACTGGAAGCCTTGGTAACAGTTTTCTTAGAGATTCCTCCCAGGGAGTGAACAGATAATCCACCTTCCTTTCCTGACAGAAGCTGAGCTGCAGTGGATGGTTTACAGCTGCAAGGTGATCAGACTGAGCACCTGCCTGCTCACTGAGGCAGGACAGATCATGGGCCTAAAGGCAGCCCTCTCCTCTGCCCCATTTCTCAGCCTTTTGACATCATTTTTGCTCCCTGGAGCACAAAATCAATTGTTGTATTCTCATAGGCACAGGTGAGCAGACTCGCTTTAGCCTAATCAAAGCCCAACCACTGGGAAAGGCTTTAGAGCTGCGAGATCCTTTGAACGACCCCATCATGTTTGAAAGGACATGAGGCTCCCGGGACACCCGTGCAGGTATTTGTGTGTGTCCAAGCTGTGTGTGCAAATACCCCAGGGTTTGAGGTTACAACAGTGCATTCAGTGGGCCCTGGCACCTCTGCTCGGGGCTGCACATCCTTGCACACCCCAGGACAATGCAAGGCACCAGCTTCGTATTTCCCCTTCAGGGTGTAATTGCAGGTTGAGGCTTGGGAAGACCCTCAGCTGCTTTGGGACGTGTCAGCTGGGTGAGGAGGTAGTTTTGCAGCTCTGTGTTCAGGTTGCCACATCTTTTGCCATGACTGCTCATCCCATCCCACCAGGAGGGTGGGGGCTCTGGCACCACAGCCCCCTGTGTCCCTTCCCTGTGGAAGAGCTGGTGGCCAGGCAGCATCAGGGCTGTGCTGCCGGCAGTAATTAGGTTGTAGCTGGGTGAGATTAGGCAGACTGGCAGGCAGCCCTTGTCTGTGGTGCTGTGAGAAGAGCTCTGCTCCCAGGGAGAGGGTTGGGGAGAGTGGAGGGAGCGGGGACAAACCCTGGCTTGGTGGCTGCCAGTTGGGGTGACAGCCCAGGCATGCTCAGAGCTCGACTGCACCTCACTGCACTACTCTGTCTGGTTGAAGAGGTGAGCTGATATTTCTGAGCACAGCAGGTTTGGGTGCTAATCTCTCTGCTGGACCGCTGAGATTGCGGGAGAGGATGTCCTGGGGACTTGCACTGACTAATCCATGATTTAAGTTTGCATTTGCTGTCATCCAGCAAACACCACGTGCCAAAAATGACTGGAATTCACCCCATGGTCCTGATGAAGGTTCACAGCTTCACAAATTTCTTTCCTGTCAATCACTGCCTTCTCCCCAAGCATCTTATTCCAGCCCTGGGAAGAGAAGAGTGGGGAGTGGTAGCAAAGGAATCTGGGGAATGGGGAAAAAAAAGTCTTATGAAGAGAAAGGAGGAAAAAAATATCTCACTTGAGCAGAAATCAACCCTCCACTGATGAGGACCCTGGAGAGGAGGAGTATCCCTCCACCAGGAACAGGAGGAATAGCATGCACCACTCATTTCCCATCATCTGCTCTTTCCCTCTCTCTGCAGACCACTTGGAGACAACAACAGCTCCTTCCAAGTGGCTTTGTCTTGTCCTGCTTCCCTCCACTCTTGGCTTTCCTGAGCAGCTAAATCAACAGCCTTAGGGTAAATGAAGGGGCAGAAGGCACAAAACTCCCACAATAATCCAGCGAGCACAGCTGGTGGATTTCGTGCCGAGTCCTTTCCTTTCTGAAGGGGAGATGGTGAGAGGAGGGGAAAGGATGGGACTCATGAGGACCCTTGTCCAAGTCTTGGGTTCAAGTGTCACTTTCTATGTGATTTCAGGAATGTTCTCATTTGTCTTTTTCTGCAGAGCCATCAGAATGTTTTCTTTTTCCTGGCGTATCGTGACTTTCGTGGCACAAAATGTTCATTGGAAAGCCTCCTTGTTTCCATTCTCACAAAGACAAGGAAACCAAAGTCCACTGTGGGGGTAAAGAGCAAAACCTCTCTGATAAAAGCCTGTCTGTAGCTACTTGAAGCCAAGGAGAGGTGTCCTCCTCCCCAGCCTTTGGGAACATCTCCTAGCCCAGGTGAGCTGCAAACTCACACAATGCCTGGGAGGGAAGTCCTGTGCCAGCAACACACGACTTCTCTTTGAAGGCAAAACCTTTGGACAGGTAGGGAGTTGTGCTTATCTGTTTCCATGTGTTGCCCTTAGGGTGCTTTCCTGGGCTCCAGCGAGCTTGGATTTTGCAGATTTGGACACGAGGATGCTGCTTTTGTGCCTCTCCCTCTTTATTTCTCCAGGTGCGTGGATAGCACCCTAAAGTTGAAATTCACTCAAGCTCCATGTCCACACTGAATTTGGCTCTGGAGCAGACTGAGCTATTGCCAAGTGGCTAGAACTTTTCAGCAGTACTTTTATTTGCATCTCAGGAGTACCCAAAGGCCTGTCCCACAGCAGGAGATTGCTCTGTGCAGGGTACTGTGCAAACACTGAGGCAGAGGAGGATGTGGGAGAGTCCGTGAAAGCTCTGTTGAGCTGCAGAACCTGCAGACCTCTTGCTGCAGGGGAGAACCACTTCTGGACATGACTGTGCCAGTCCCAACAAGTTTCAAGCCTGAGGAGATGGGACAGTTACGGAGTGAGGGCGGATGAACACTTGCTCAGGTCAGTGGCATGGACGAGGACCCTGCAGATCTCCAGCTCCCACCACTTCTCCCTGGAGATGAAACTGGATGTGGTGGAAAAGCTTCTCTCTGCTTGATGCAAGAAGCCCCTCAGTGGCTGAACACTGTATAAACAGCAGCAGCAGGCTCCCTCCCCCTTTCCATTCCTGTTTGTTAAACACACGCTCTCTGCCTTTCTCTCATTCAGGAGCGAACACAGCATCCAGCTTCGTGAGACGGGGGCTGTCAGTCACCCTGCAAGAGGGGGCTCTACAGATGCTCAGGATGGGGTTCCAAAGCCACCCCTGGTGATGAAGCACCCTCTGGCAGCCCAGATCCTCACCTGACTTCCACGCTTCTCCGAGGACAGTCGCAGAAAAGTGCCTTTCACCCCTTTGCCACAGGTTGACTTCCAGAGAGTGGAGAGGACCAAGGGCTCCGTCCTGGCCAGCGATGAGATGGTAACTGGAGGTGAGCAGCTCAGTTCCTGAAGGAGGAGGACACTCTGGCCTTTGCAGGTAGGTTGGGGAGGGCTCATCTGAGGGCTGAGATGGGGCCAGGTCTCGGCCATGCCGCATCGTTCAGGCAAAAAATGTCCAAGCATCTTTAGGAAACTGGATTTGGGGACTGACAGCCCTGAGAGCTGGAATAGAAAAAGTGAACAAGAAATACTGGCAGGAGAGTTTCAAAAGGTCCCCGAGAAGAAGCAGAGAATGTGGGAAGCAGGATGCTGAGTGAGAGCAGCCAGGAGAACAGGCTGCTCCAAGGGGCTGCAGAACCCAGGCATGTAGAGCTCCAGAGCAGTGTCCTGCAGGTGTGGGGCTGAGTGCGTGGCTGTCATAGAAATCCTGATCTCTCCTGCAATTTGCCTCCTCGTGGCTTGGTACAAACCTCCCATGGCTCCTCTGTGCTGGGACTGCACACGCTGCTGGCACTCGGTGCTGCCACAGATCAGTGCCCTCAGAGAGGGAGATGCAAAGGGAGATAGGGGACTGCAGGAGGGAAATCGGTGCTTGTTTTCTCTTTGCACTCATTGCATGTTAATTGTGGAACAGAGAAATCCTCTTATCATCCTGTTGTAGCTGCATTTCACCTCCAGAGTTTCTGGTGTGACCCAAAGCAGGATACTGGGTTTTCTCCGTGTTAATGAGATGTTATTTCCCTCTGCCCCCTTGTCTTACCTAAATATTAGGAGGTAACAGGCTCCCTAGGCTAACAGGGATCTGTCCACCAAGCTCTCTCTTTCTTTCAGCAGCCCCAACAACTGGTGTGGCTCCATCGCAGTGTCACCCACTGAGCCTTGTCTTCCAGCCAGCCTTGCTCTGCTTCCATGGCACGTCCCACAGGGCAGAGGGTCCTGCACTGTTCTGTTCCTCCCTGCTTTCTGTAGGATAGATTCCCATGAGAAAGCATCTATCCCTGCCAAAGGGATCTCTTCTCACCACCTTCTTTTTCATCCTGTCCTGAGCTGTGTGACAAAGGCATCCTTCTTGTCTCGTCCCCTTCAGGGTCTTCCCTAGGCTCCAGCCTAGGCAGAGATGTGAAAATATTTAGCATGAGGAACCACAAGAAATCCCTGATGTATCTCCTGCTCTTTGCACTCTGTTTCCCAGTGCCAGTTCTGTGCTGGGGTCCCACAGGAGCAGTTCCGGGTGGCAATGAGTGTCTGATGCCATGAGGTTTCTGCCCCAGTGAATATGACCTGTATAAATAATTTACAAAGCTTTGGCAGATGATGGGCAGGTCAGTGGATCTTCCCTTCTGCCACAGCAGAACAATCATCCCTTCACTGGAGATGGAAGGACCTGCAAAAATTTCTCTCTGTTCTTTGGCTTCAGGAAATCATCCAAGAGCTGCTGCTTGTCCTAAAACCTGCCCATTACGTAGAGAAGGCAAAATCCACTCCCCTTCATCAGTCACATTTTGCATTTTCATGCAGATCCTGAAAACTATGTTCAGGTTTTATGCTGAGAGATGCAGAGTCTTCTCTGGTGGTGAATGCAGGAGGCTGGAGTTAAAAAACTTGGGCTCTGTTCCCAGCACTGCCGTGCATGTGCTGTGTGGTCTCTGGCAGGCTGGTTAACCTCCATATCTCAGTTTATTGTGTTCTCCTCCCTTAAGTGCTGTGGGGTGCAGGGCGGAACTCTGCTGCTTCTTGAGTGCTGGAGGGGTACGTGAAGGTGGTAGAAGTTGGGTTGCCCCAGGGTGACAACCAGGTTCTGGTGGTGATGGATGGTCTGAGACTTCCTGGCCACAGACACCTCTCTGGGGATGAGATGAGTCAGAGCGTGTGACTGGGATGCTGCAGATTAGGGGATTTCATGGAGTTGAGCTGCTTTGGAGGCAGGACACAGCACGGAATAAACCAGTGAACCAAATGATGGAAGCCTCCACCAGCCTCAGCCCTCACACTCCAGCACTGCTCTAGAAGGAGGTTGTAGCTGTCACTAGCCAGGGAGCACTGGCTGGCCCAAGTCCCTCCACTCCCTCCTTTCAAATCAAACCAATCCGTCTTGCTGCTTGGACAAAAAGAGAAATTCTAATTAACAAGCTCTGTTTTCTCCAGCCCTCTGCCCACCCCTCCAGCCATGCTTTCTGAACCCTGCCAGGCTTTGCAGATGGCTCTTCCAGATCTGCACCAGGCTAGCTGTATGCCTGGAGCTGCAGTAGGGACGTGCAGGGGTCTGGGATGTCCCCAGGAAGCAGAGGTCCATGAGTCCCAGGTCACCTAGCCTAGGCCCTCTGTAGGAATGGATTTTGGACCTGTCACATTGGTCACTGTCTCTCTCAGTCACCGACAATGGTGTGCTGAATGAATGGCTCCTCTGTGCTTCCCAGCTTCCCAACAGGCACAGGGAACAGCTCTCTGCCTCACTGGGAGCCATCCCTGGGTCCCAGCCCTGTCTCAGGCTGAACCTCAGCTGGAGGAGAGGGTGAGGATTAGGGTTATCCTGATATAGGCGGCGCCCTGTTCCTTCATACCTTCATGGCAGCTCAGCACAGAGGAAAGGGCTTAGGGTGGTATTTCTGCCTCCTGCTGGTCTGTCCTGCTGCTTTGTTGTCCCAAAAGCAACTGGGTCTCAGCTCCAAGGATTTTTCCATCTAGCCTGGCAGGCCTGTTAGGCAGGGGAGCGTGTGCCTGACAGCAGCCTACACATATGCCAGGACTTCCATTACTTGCTGGAACAGACCTCAGTCCACTCCTAGCAGCGTCCCAGCGACCTCCAGGCAGCCCCTGGAGTGGGAACATTTATTATGACCATTTTGTCTCTTAATTAAAATGTCTTAATTGATTTGTAATAGTTCCCCTTTGGAAAAAAAACAAAATAGACCAAATCAAATAGTAACTCCATTAAGGCCATTTTGTTAGGAAGCAAAACAGCTCCAATAATCGTCGTGTTCCTGGCTCCTCTCAGATGGTGGGTAGCTGCCAGTCTCCAGTGAAAGGAAATAGGCTGAGATGTGAGCATGGGAACTGGCAGTGGTGGGTGAGATGGGGAAAAAGGGAAGGGAGTGTCCACTGGTGTTGTGCCAGGATGTGGGTACTTAAGGCAAATGGGATGGGCAAGCCACAGAAGAGGGGATAACAAGTAATAAAGTAATGCTGGACAATCCAGAAGGTATAAAACCCAGACAGAGAGCAAGCAGGGGAAGCAGAGCCACTGAAAGTGTGCCCAGCACTTGCTCTGTTTCCTTCACTGACCTTGCTCTCCTGGCAGTGGGGTTTGCTCTGGCCCAGCTGCAGCACAGGTGGCTGAGGGCTGCTGCTGCTGTGGTTTGGGCTCTGACAAAGACACTGTGGCTGTGTCACCTTCCCAGGGCCCTGTCTGCTCCCTGGCTCCCCTTTCCACTGCACCCTCTGCATGCCGTGGCTCTGAATGCCTCTCTCCTGTCTTAGAAGTTGGCACCTCCCTTTGGTCGTTGGGGTTACCTGTCCAGGGCTGTGGCAGTGATGTTGTGGAGGTCTGAGATGATCCTCAAGCAAACCCTCACCCCAGCAGATCTATCTGTTTCCCCCGCCCTGCTTCCTACCTTCCTACTGGTCTCCACTATCATGGGATCTGAGCCCAACAACCTCATTTACAGGAACCACTGGCATAAATCATTCTGCAGAGTGAGATGTTAGGCAAGCAATCAGACAGAGGGGGCAGGAGAAAGGGTGCAAGCAGGGGTGGTTTTACTGCAGGCAGCTCTTCTGCTGGGTCTCTGCAAGGTCTCAGCTTTGCAACTGGCTGGGCAGATCCCTGGAAGCAGCGTCTGAGGGGGAATCATAACCCATCCTCTGAGGAGCAATGACTGAACAAGCAGCCATTTATTTTTGATTGCAAAGTAATTGCTGCCACCTCCACAACCTTACCACCATTATTTTAGGCTATTTGTTTCAGGAAACAGCTGAAATGCAGGTGCTCTGCATAGAGTGTGTTCTTCCTTCACAAGGACAGGCTGTCCTTAAAACTTTGGCTTGCAGGGCAGGAGACTTGCAGGAAGTCCATCAGCACCCAGTCAGCAGTGCTCCTGTCTCTCCTGGTACAAACCCAGACCAGATCCTTCCTTAAAGAGGCCAAGAAGGTACCAAGCACTCTGCCTCTAACTCCCACTTCATTTAAGCTCTCTGCCTCCCTCTCTTAGTGGAAGGGCATTTTCCCCCATCTCTTCAGGTCGGGGAAAATATGATGCTCTGCAAACCTCCCTGTTTGGGCAGGTGGTGACTTTTCCTCACTTTTGTACAAATCTGCAGTGAAAATGGGGTCCGACTCACAGTGCTGGGGAGAGGGGATGTGTGAGGGGCCATTTCCACCCCTCTCCACATACCCCATCAGCAGTTCTGAGCCACAGAGGCTGAGGAGGAGCCAGTAACAAAGCTGGCTTTTCTCCTGCTGTGTTTGGATTCAATGGAAACCCAGTCGTGACAACATTGCTGTTCCAATGGCAGCCAAGGGTTCCAGGCTGAGTCACTTCTGGCTCCTCAGGCTCCCGGCTCCCAAAGCCACCTCACACAGGCATTTGGGCTCCTTGCAGGAGCTCCCTCCTCTGCAAAGCCAGCACATGCCTGGGTGTCACCAATAATGAGGGAACAGACTGGTTCTTTCAGTGATCCATGGTAGAAGATAATGGCACTAAATTATGATTAGAACTAAAGCTATATTTAAAGTTTATCAGGCTATTATGACTAGTGCAGCACAGAATTCGTGAATGGAACAGCACAGGACTTCTACAAGCAGAATCAACATAGTACAGTCTGCAAGCAGTGAAATACATAATTTATAAACAACTTAACATATGGTTTCTAATCACCTAAGTAATATAGAATTTATAACACAACTTATAATTTATGATCACCTGGACCCACTCCAGATTGGGCCAAATCCTAATACATTGTTTGTTGTCTCAATCATAATCTAGGCTCAGAAATCCTATAAAAGAATATGAGTCACTTGCTGAATCCACGGAGGAAGAAGAGGACAGTGGAGGTGTCCTTGGCCACAGGGTTCATGGGTCTCACTCTCCAGTAGTTCCCTACTTAGGACTTGTAACTGTGCACTGTGTGCTGTCACAGAACTTGTCTGTTCTGTGACAGGGACATCAGCAACACCTGCCTGGCTGGGTTGACCTTCAAGGTCAGCAAGGAAGGGAATAATTGCCTGGTGCCCGAGAACCTTGAGATTGGCAGGGGAAGGAAGAAGAAAACCAGTATGTCTAGTTGGTTCACAGGACCTTGAAAGTCTGATAATGAGGGGCAGGGAAAGAATATGTGACACATTTGGTCTCAGAGAGTGGCTCATAAAGGCTGCTCATATTACCAAGGGTGGAGAGCAGGTGGTACTGGGTTGATTGGGTGGTAGCATCATTATCAGGAGCAGTGGCAGAGACTCATGCAGAGACAGGGTGACAGATATTTTCACCTGGAGAGCCGAGAAATAAGAAATGGAAAAAACCTGGTGCACAATCCGAAAATAAATTGCTATGGGGAGTTATGAAGAACACCTTGAGTTTGAGAGTGCCTTGTTTTTCTCCTTTCCTAGTTCTTAAGGAGTTAGAACTCAGGGCATTTTTGTAGGCAAGTAAATCTCATCAAAGATGAGTGACACCATCACTGAGTTTTCTGTCAGCCCAAAGACATTCCAAATTTTTGGTGAAGTGACTTCCCTGTTTTGCAAGGCCCAGCTTGAACAAGAGGAAAGGCAGTGTGCAAAGGGACCTTCCATTTTGGCTCTGGTTGGTTGAGGGGTTTTTCCCTGTTCAATTCAAACAAACAGAATCTCAGAAACTTGTGTGAAAAGTTGCATTTTTTGCTGACTTTTCCTTGGGGAACTGGCATTTGGCTGATCACAGGCTCTGACAGGAGGTGTAAGAGAACTGAAGGGCCACTCAGGGTGAAGGGAGAAGGAGGGAGGATGCCACTGCTGCTGAAATACCCTGTGGGACATGCCCTTTGAGCCTCAGTTTTTGCAGATGCTCTGCTGTCTCCTGTGCTCTCACTTCTGCTGTGTCTGTGTTCCAGACCTCCTTCTCCTGATGAAAAGTCTCAGGCCAGACATGGGACCATTTGAGGGAGCCAACAGCACTTTCTCCTTGGAGAAGACAACATTAGATGAGAATCTGCCACAGGGCTGGCATGCCAAGGATTTTGTCACTCCTACCCAGGACCTCTCTGGGTCCCGCAGTGTTATGATGGACAGCACCAAGATCCTGGGCGTCCAGGTTGTCCTGATTGCTGCCTACTCCCTCATCATTCTGCTGGGGTTCATCGGCAACTCCCTGGTCATCTACATCATAGTGAAGTACAAGACCATGAGGACTGTCACCAACTTCTTCATAGCTAACCTGGCCCTGGCAGACCTGATGGTGGACACACTCTGTCTGCCCTTCACCCTGGTGTACACCCTGCTGGACGAGTGGAAGTTTGGAGCTGTTCTTTGTCACCTGGTCCCTTATGCTCAAGCTCTGAGTGTCCATGTGTCCACTCTCACCCTAACTGTGATTGCCCTGGATAGGTATCGCTGCATCGTTTTCCATCTGGACAGCAGGATTTCCAAGAGGCTCAGCTTCACCATCATAGCTGTCATGTGGCTGGCAGCAGCTGTCCTAGCAGGCCCTCTGGCCATCTTCAGAGAGTACCGATACGAGGAAATCCCATCCATTAACCTCAAAATGGCTGTCTGCTCAGAAAAATGGCCCTCTGGTAACAACAGAGATGCCACCATCTACAGTCTGTCCATGCTCCTCCTGCAGTATGTTCTGCCCCTTGCAATTATATGTTATGCCTACACCAGGATCTGGTTCAAGCTGAAAAACCATGTCAGTCCCACTGCTAGGAATGAAAACCAGTGCCGGAGGAGGAAGACCACCAAAATGCTAGTGATGGTAGTTGTGGTATTCGCCGTCTGTTGGCTCCCCTTCCACATATTCCAGCTTGCCATTGATCTTGATCTGGTTCTTATCTTCCATGACTACAAACTCCTGTACACTGTCTTCCATGTCGGGGCCATGTGCTCTACATTTGTAAACCCCCTGCTCTATGGATGGATGAACAAGAACTACCGGAATGGCTTCCTTATGTTCTTTCGTTGCCAGGACAAACCCGAAAGCATCCACACTGAAGGCTCAGTTAGAGGGAGGTCATACATCTTCAGGGCCAACACCCTAAATGGGAGCATCAAACAGACTCCTGGCAATGGATCACTGCCCACAGAGGTTTAGGGGTGGAACATCCACCTCCAGGACTGAGGTTCCAGGACTGAGCCCAGAGACATTCTTGGGTGAATGCCTTTTTTGACAGAATATTGTGCTGCCAATTATAGTTACCACAGCCACATAGAAATACCCCCTGTATCTCTCAAAACAATAAATCTGGTGTATTTCTGTCTGACCAAACAAATGAATTTTTCCTTTCTCTGTGTTCAAGTTATGCACACAGACACATTAAAAAATAACACACAGAGAAGACTTTTATTTTGCCAGAAAAATATTCCCTTTACACTATTTCCCCTTGCCAAAGTGGGTTGCTCAACCTTTTACCCCCTGACACATTACAAAGGTGGAATTGTCATTGTGTGTGACTGTTCATCTGCACATCTCCTGTCCAAAAGCCTTTAATATCTGTCTTTAGCTAATGCCTCCAGGGGCAGGGAGACCTGCAAATGCCAGCTGGTTAGTGCCATCAGTCTGCCAGCCTGGGAAGGGAGCAGGGCTGGCACAGGTTGAAGCTGGGCAATCCATGACCTCTTGCCCAGCATTTGCATGAATCTGCATTTGCAACCCATGGAATGAGTTCTAGTCCTCAGAAAGCCCAGGAGGTGGCAGTGGCACTACTTACCACTGTCTCCTTTACAAGTGCCAAAGCAGGGCTTTGGGAATATCTCATTAGCCAGGGCTTGTGAGCCAACACCCTGGATTTAACAGAGAGGAGAGCCAGCAGAGAAGCAGATAGCAAAGGAAAGAGGTGGGGCAGCTCATCAAGAGAACTGAAACTGAACCTGAGGGATTGGCAAAGGCAATCTGCTCCAGACCTTAAGATGTGGTTCCTGCCATGCAATAACTTGACAGGTGCCAACCATGACCAGAGAGGCAAAACTGGCACTAACACCCTCTCCAAGGCACTCGGAGGGTTTAAAGCTTTCCTCTTGTTGAGGCTGGAGATTATATGGGTCTGTACATGGGTGCTGCAGTGCAGAAGACAGATGTAACCTGCTTGCATGGTTGTCACAGATGTGGTGTCCTCTGGCAGAAGAAGACATGGAGACAAAGGTTTCTTTCAAACCAAACTATATGTTCTCCTCCCGAAGGCTGTGTCAGCTGGGGAATGTATTTTTAGCTCTGCCATCAAAGGAGCCTTGATTGCTACTGTGATCTCGGCAGCCAGTCATTGGTGTCATCTCTAAAAGTCAGTGTTCATCAGATTGGAAAGTAACTCCCAGATGCAGGAAAGAGACTCAACAGACCTCCTCATTAAAAGTAAAAAGAAAAGAAGAACTTTGATTTGTGGGTCTTCACTGGAGCAAGAGCAAGACGTAAGAGGACCTGCAGTACTGAGTACACCAGTCTGGATCATGCTGCTGGGGCTGTCACATTTGGGTCCTCAAGAGATCAATTGCCAAAGGGCTCATTTGAAAATCTGCCTCTCCTGCCTCCTCCCCAGCTTGACCAGCCTCTGGCCCTTGTTCTTCAGCTCAGCTTCCAATGCCACACTAGATTTTAATCTCTCTGTTTATTTCTGCTCTCCGATCCTCTGCTCCCTTTTCCTAAATAGGTACAAGAAAGTGGTTTCTGGCTCCTTCCTGAGGGACATCAATGCCAGGCAGGGGCTGCAGACCCCACTCCACACTTGGAAGCATGGGAATGCTGATTCCTAATAACCTCCTGAGCACCTGATCCTGCAGGGCACAGCCTCTCTTTCTTTTCAGGGAACTTCGGCATCTACAAGGATCCTGTTGGGAAGTCATTGATGTTCCAGGAAAAGGGTGATCTGCTTCCTGACAGCCACAAATTAACCTTCCTCATGTGAGTGCTGTGGAGTGGCAGTGGGAGTTTGCTGTTTCATCCTCCACAGCCCTGGCAAATTCTGTCCCTACTTAACGAGCTGGTCATTTCTACAATCCACCCCCCTGAGAAGCTTTCCCTACCTTTCCATCAAGATCCGAGATACAAGGAAAGGTTTATGTTTCAAAAGCAGCTTAAATGGGTGGAAAGAATTCAACTATTACCAATAAACACTTCAGAAAATGATTTAACATTCAATAATATATGTCAGAGTAAAATAACAAATTTAGCAGTGCAAGCTTGGAAGCCAATCACGCTGCCAGCCAAGATGGATGAGGAGCTAAATTGCTCTTCTAGAGCCCTTGCCAAAGGTTTTGTCCTGTGACACCACACATGGCATCTGACTGCAGAGCAAGGGAGATAATGACATTATGAATGACTGTTTAATTTTGAGCCCAGACTTTTAAACTAAATATGGATAAGTAAATAAACAGATCCAAGCTCTTTACAAATAAATACTGGCAGTGGCATTTACAGGGCAGAGGGATTTTTATGCTGGAGGAAACTGAGGAGGAGAAACAATTTACTTGAAGTGTAATGGCAAAGTTCTTGTTTGCTCTGTTTAACATACTTGTGCAGCTTCACTGATAGATTTGTGCCCCTGAGCTCACTGTTTTTTCCTTGCCATTGGAAAAAGTTACAACCTTCCACACCCACTGCTGGCAAGGAAACCAGCTCTCAGTCGTGTATACATGTCCCTGTGGAAAACCACGATGCCTCTATTCAGGGAAAGTGTCACTAGTGTCCAGTGCCAAACAGAACAAGAGAACATGGAGAGCAAGGAAGCAAAGCTTCATACCAAAGGGTGATCAGATAATATCAAACAAATAGTATGATATTGACTGTTGTGACTGCAGAGAAGACAGGAATTAATTTGTTTCCATGAAACAGAAATCTGTTGGAGATGAAGGTTCCCCACATATTAACACTCCACTAAAATGGCATGCCATGATCAGCTCCATGAAACCAAAGATCAGCAGCATTTTAAGTTTTTGAACTCTTTAGAAGTCAGGACAAGGTATGGCCCTGCTCTATGGGTGTCAAGGGCAGATCCTTTAGTAGTTACAGGTAATCTCAGAGTCATCTTCCCACTGCCTGCTCCAGTGGTGCATGAGGGAATGCCTGTCAGGCTGGGCTGGTCTCTGCAGAGCTGGTCCTGGTGTTGCCAACATGGGACAAATAGCTCCTGTCACTGGCACAACAGCTGACAGGAACAAGTTATTGCATTACAGTTAGAAACACGGCAACAGAAACAAAAATTAACAACTGTTTCATTAAAGCTGGTCTGGAAGGAAGGTTTGTTCTTGAATTTCCTCTAGGGCTCTTTTTGATTCTTGCTGACATGGTTCTCACAATGCTGCTTCACTGAGCACTGAAGATTTCACAGCTTTTAGGAGGGAGATTCTGAATTCCCTTAGAAACATCCTATTTCTTATGCTAGCACACTCCTTCTGGTCACATCATACAAACCTTGTATTACAAAATGTACCACTGAACAGCTCTTAATTGTCAAATGACCCTTAGCAAATTATCAGCTTTGAGTAGACACCACAGGTGGGGATGCCTCTAGCTATTCCATGCAGCCATTCCTCATATGCTCACCAAATACAAGAACTGCTGAGATGTGGCAACTTCGCAGTTTAAAACCAGCAGCTTCAGTAACTGTTGTTGCCTACCACGGGCTGCTCTGAGAGCTCTCAAGACTCCAAGAGTCTCTTACCAAACATCCAGGCTTGACAAAACACATGGAAATTTGCAAAGCACAGGCTGTCCTTTGGACACAGAAGCCTCTCTGAGCACTAGAAATGTTGCCTTGAAAAAACACTCAGTTTGCTCTGAAGAGCCCACCCCATTTGATTTCTAAAGCATACTCATCTGTAACAAGGCAATGCATGTACAGAGAAAAAAAGGTTTGGCTTTTAATTTTTCCTTGTTTTAAGGCAATAAATAGAGCTGGCACTTAGATCCGTGCAGGGTCAGCTGGGTCCTTCGTTCAGGGCTCAGTCAGAATCAAAGACCTGACACACTCCTGTGCTTCATCCTGCTCCTATAAAGGCCATAAGTAGCCTCTTGTGACTCTCTGTCCTGCAGTAACAGGTGCCCTCTCCCATTATCCATGGCAGCTCAGGCAAACAATGTCAAATGGCACATGTTTTATTCAATATACCCACAGATGTATCAGCAGAAACACTGCTCTGAGCTTTGCACAAAGGCTCTGTAGGGAAAGACATACCAGTCCAGGAAAGAAGCTGTTCCTCTAACATATGCTAATATGCCAGAGGGGCTGTTCTGCTGAAGGAGGTCACAGGCAGCTCAGCCTTTCCCTTGATATCAGGTGTTAGTCTTATAATTGTTACAGCTAACATGGTTGGAAACCAAATCAGCCTTTGGGCAGGAGCGGGGGAGCTGGTGCTGCCTTTGTCTTTCAGCTCTGTTGTTGTGTGATTTCACCAGGGTCTCTGAATGTGCTGGGTTTTAAACAAGGCCCCAGGAGCAGCTACTCCAGTGGGCATCTGGAATTACTGCAATAATCCAGAAAAAAGAAAGGATTCTGGGTTCGTATGGGTGAGCAGAATTTGGCTCCTCACGTTTGAAAAAAACAGAGCTTTGTATTCCCTTCAGTTTTCCCTTATCTAGCCTGAGATTCTTTGAGTGCCAAAAATAATACTGCATATTACTGCCAGAACATTTATCTTCTCTCTGAGCTCATTTCAGAGATGGGATTTGTTCAGGAGGGCCTGGGAGGGGACGAAGTCTAGGGTTTTAAAGCACATCCTTATCTCTAGCCTCAGTGTTTTGTAAGTTAAAAGACAAATCAGAAAAAGACAAAGTCACTCACACCAAGGGAGGTACCAATTTATCTTCAGACAACACAACCTTTATTTAATTTTCCATCCAGACACCCCAGCACCCTTTGCCAAATTGTATGTATACAAGGCTGGATGAGGTCGGGGGAGGAAGGCATTTTTCTGCTGCTAATAGCAATACCTTAGTGTCACTCATGATTTATAGCCAGCAAAGAATGCTTTTTTCTGGTCTATGTTCTGCTCAGTGTAATGAGTGCAGAAGGAATAGTGTGGATGCCTCATGGAGCTCACAGGAGGAGATCTTCATTAGTCCAGTCCTCTCCAGTGTGGTAGCAAAGACTGGGAACATTAGAACAGAATCCCTCTTGTTTATAACTAGCTTATTGAAGTGCACAAGCATGGAATTGTCACTGTGTCACCTGCTAATGTGTCACAAACTTTCAGACACTCCATCTCCAAGATTCACAAGCAGTTCAGCTGCAAGGTGCTTCTTGCTGCTGCGTGGAAGGAAGAAGGAAAGTAGGACACAGAACAAAATTGCAAGATATTCAGGAGATGAGCCCCTGAATGCAGTTTGAAGGTTAATATAGCTCTTTATGGAACATGGGGTAGATTGTTGGCTCTACTGGGACCAGAATGAGTCACGTCAAAAGGGGAATGAACTCTGCCATGGTGCAGGAAGAACAGAGCCTCTATTGAACTAGAGACAAGTGAAAAATAACAGCTAACCTGGATCTATCACATCCAGTATTCTGTCACAGATCAAGGCAATAAAAGATGCTGCTTAGGGAAAGCACACTTGCTTGGCCACTTAAGTGATCCATTCCCCTCACACTCCTAGCAGCAGCCACAGTTGTTGGATTAGAGATGTTAGAGGGGACATCCCTGCCCAGGCCATTTAGTGTCCAGGTCTAGACTATTTTTTGTGATTTTGTCTGATTGTTCCCTGACTCTGACAATTCTGTCTGCTTCCATAGCCTCCCGTGGCAATCAGTTCCAGAATTTCACTCCCCACAGGGTAAAAAGACACTTTCTTTTACCTGCTAAAACCAATCCACTACTAGATTTGGCAAATGCCCTCTGGTTCCAGTATTATGGGACTTCCTGAACAGCACCTGAATCACAGCTTACCTAGGGCCTTCTTCATTTTGTAAATCTTGATGTTGTCCTCCTTTTCCAGCTTTCTCCTCTCCTGACTGAAGTCACATCTCCTCAGGCAGCTTTGTGATCCCTCATCATCTTGTTTGTCCTTCTGTTGGCCTCCTTTAGTTCCACAAATACCACAATGAGCTGAATTTTGCTCATAATTCCTGTGAAGGAGTGGGATCTATCAGCTTTGTTCTGACCTTGCTTCTGATCAACCATATAAGTGCTTTTTAGGATGTGAGGGAGAAGGACACCTCTTGAAAAAATGTCAGGCTGCCTCTCCCTGGGTGCAGCATCTCTGTATTCTGAATGAAATTTCATCACACTGGTCACTGAGTCAGTTCAGTGAATCATGAAATGCATCCCCAGTTTTGTTTTTGAAGACAACAGTCTTCCTCGCCTTGAACTCTGTACCCAAAAGATTTATCCAGGGGCAAGACTGGAGTCTAAATGGTCCTGACCCCAGACAAGTGTCCTAAATTACAGCTTCATCTATCCATTCCATGAAACAGAAAAATGAGGAATTACGCATTTCAGGAAAAGAGTGATGAGGTTTTGTTACTTGGCAACTGTAGCTCCCACATATTTTGGAAAAATCTGAGAACATCCTGTACCTCGGAGAGATGAACCAGCTTAGGTGAGGAGGAAGGGAGCTGGCAGCAGATCCCCAAAACTTTGAGCTGGGAAGATCTCTTGGGGCTTGTGGAAGCAAAAATTGCTTTATGTCTGCATGCTCCTCAGCTTGTCTCCTCAACGTGACTGTCTGCATCAGTTTCTGGGCTCTTTATGGTGAAATAATCCATTGTTCTGCCATTTCTGTCTCGCAGAGGCATTTCACAGCCATCTGAATGGGCTCTAATCCACCTGCCAGCTGCAATCAGCACACAGCATGGCTGCATTCCTGTCAGCCAAGATTGGAGCACCAGAAACAAAAACCTTCAAAAGAGGAATCAGCAAGAGATTTGCATGTGAAAACTGGGGAGGGGACAGTCAAACCTGAGGGTTTGGTGAGTGTACCTACAGGGACAGCAAACCTACATGACGAGGCCAGAGTAAAGTTTGACTTGACTTCTGCAGTGGCTGTTGATTTCAGACAAGAATTCAGACATGATTATTAAAATACTGATTTAGGGCCTCACTTGCTGGGAGCCAGTCTCCAAGGTTGAGCTCAGCAGATGGTGGTCTCAGCGGACCCCAGATTATGCATTTATGTAGGGGTTCAACATTTTTGGTCCAGTTTTGTTACTGACAACTCTGCTGTGTGAAATCCCATTTCTCTTTCCTTTACAAACAGGCCCAGGAAACCTTCAGGCTGTGGCTGGACCCCCACTCTTGGATCCAGTGGCACTGTTGGAAGGGATCATAGTCCCCAGCCCCTCTGAGGTGCCTGAGCAAACAGCTCTGCCAGCAAAACAGGCAGTGCTCACTTCTCACTGAGACCCTGTGTTCAGGCAAACTTTAATTGCTACTTCTTCCACTTTGCCTTGAAGAACAGCACTTACATTTCCTTGTGGACAAAAGGTATAGCTCTTTTCAGCCAGTTCTTTCTTCCAGCTTTGTCAAATCCTAATTGAGCTGATCTTAAACTGCCGAGCTTTTCTTTCCTCTTCTGTGAGACAGGACAAGTGCAGCACCCAGAGGTTTGTAAAACATGTCCTGTGTGCCAGCTGAGCGGCACTGCAGCAGCAAAAAGCATTGTCATTAAACACATCTTACAATAATTGTGTTGTCATCAGTTGTGTATTGAGGAGGCAGGCTTTACTTATAAAGTGCTGTTAAATACTCAGAGAAAAGCAAATTTTGAATTCTCGGGGGTAAATGTTTATTCCAGACTCTCAAATTTAAGTAATGATTTGTGAATCCAGGTGTGGGAGGGTTTTTAATGGTGACAGTGCCTGGAATTCTTCAGCAGCTTCTACTGCTTTCAGTGTGGAGTATGAGTATTGACTACAGGATGACCACAGGCTTTACTCCAGTGCTTGGAAGCATGTCTGAGTTGTTTGGATAAGAATGATTCTAAAGAAATATTAACATGGTTGTTTTCAGTTTCAAGGAAGCTAACTAAAAATAAGCAGTGTTTAGCAAGTTTTTATTGTTGCCCTGTACTTTCCTCCCTGATGACCACTAAGATGTGCAAGGAAGGAGCTTCCTCTGCTGACACCACTTTGGAAGAAGCCAAGCTTGGGGCTGCAGCATCAGTGAACAGCCTGAAGAGATGAATGGGGTACCCTGGGTGCAGGGCAGATTTACAGCATTGTGCATGTACCCTGGCAAGCAGCAAGACAAAAATACAAATTTAGGAGCAGTGCAGAGGTAACCCCCTGAGGCAGAACAGCCATCACAGCCAGATTCGGAAGTTAAAATACAACCTTCTGTCATGGCTTTTATGATTAAGTCATGTCTTCAGTAATTTGTGATCCACATTGTATTCCACTATTAGCAGAGCCATTTATTTTTCTTTTTTTTAAACAAAACTCTTCCTCCACACACCTGTGACTCCTGTATCCAAGGGTCTCAAAGGGGCTCCTGTTCCTCAGAGGCTGGAGTCTTCCCTGGGAAGTGTTTGGATCGCTCCCTGTGGGAAGGGTAAGTTGCAGCTCATATTTGCAAGTAGTTCAGTGGGCCACAGAATGAGGACAGCCAGGTTTCCTCACGGCCTTACACCTGCTGCCTGTCTAATAATGTGGCAGCTCACACAACTCTCTACCTGCTGGGTTCTTGCATAAAACTTTTCAAACACAACATCACGGAGACCTTGACCCCTCTCACGAATTTTGTTGAAATTCTTCAAGTAGTTTAAAAGTTCAGCGGGGCTTTCCAGCCCACTGCCACTTTATGGATTTTGGGGCCAGGGGGCGTGAGGTTAATTGGTTTTCTAGGAAACTGTATCTTAAAGTTACCCTTTACCACATAACACCCCAAAGATGTCAGTTCTTGCCTGTGTTAGTAGCTCCCCTTTTCCTTAGATGCTCCTATGTGTGTTGCCCCCTGGAATTTTTAACCCACTTCTTCACTTTTATAGACAAATCACAAGTCTGAGCTCTTGTTCATACTTATAATTAATAAGCAGTAACAGCCATGGCACCAGCCACAAGGGAGTCTTGTCAAATGGAAGGGCTGGGGCAGAATATTCTTGTTCCTTCCAGTGCACTGATTACTGTTTTGTCTCTCCAAGTTCTTTCAAGTCACGGATTCCCCTTGGATCCTTATGAGGTCATTCCACACATGAATGAGCAGCTGCTTTCTGTTTCTCAGCACATATTTCCCCTTTGTTATAGTATTCTCATCAGATCTGGTCATGCCCTCGTGTGTTCTGATATTTCTGATACCCTGCATGGTCTTAGGAGAAATAAATGAATAATCTCCTTCCTCACATGCACACCTTTCTCTGTGCCCACTCCAAAACCAGTTCTGTTGCAAAAATTCTCCAGTTCTGCAATCAGATAACTGGTGATCTAGGAAAACAAATTAAAAATGAGGTTCCTAAACATACTTTTATATTACGTTGTTGCAATGGCTTCAATGCAGTGCAGATTTGATGTTTTCCATCCAGAGTTGCAAGTGTGTGCCCTCTTTTATCAGTCTATTTTGATTTTAAAATCTTTATCTCTGTTGTACTGCAGGGATTGGGGTAGCTCAACCTCATAAGCTGGGTCTTGGATATCTGGAGTGGTTTTGTAACATCCAGGACTTCTTGAGTTTCATGGTTAGCACAATGCTGTACAGAGCTCATTCCTTCTATTCCTGGGTCACTGTGCTAATAAATATAAGTTAGATGCTTTTTGGCATAAACAAACAGGTGCAGCCCTATGGACAAGGAAATGATTTCTTGGGAAATTTCCACCAGTTGTTATCAGAGTGGACTGTGGAAACAAGTCAGCACTTGTTAGAAGGAAGCACAGGAATGTGACTTCATTCCTGGTTGTCATCCTGCTTTACAGCCCACAAAACCTCTCTAAGACAGGGGAGCTCTGAAGGCTGCAGGCAGCTTTACTGTGTCTCTCCACACAAACTGCTGCCATGGGTCTGTTCAGGGACCCTCCAGAGTGATGAATATGCCAAGTCACTCAGGTATTTATGAGAAAAGACCCTGGCACCGAGTTTTGCTTACCAGAGACTTGCAGACATTTAGACGTGCTGTCACACAGCTCCAAGTTCTTTTAATTCTTGGAATCAGCAGACAACTGCTGAATGTGATAAGGCAAGGATTTCAGCTCAAAATGGACTAGGGAACAGGGAGGGAGAGTAGAGAGACAGTAGACAGATACCAGGTAGGAGGTGCAAATGTTAAAGCTTTGATGTTTTCCCCTTCTGCGGAAGGAGTGGAGACGAGATTAGCAGCATTGTGCTCAGTAATGGCATTATCCTGCTCAAAACACCAGGAGATGCAGTTGTTCAGAATGTCACTGAAAAACAGGAACTGTCAGGGTACTTGATTCTCCACTCAGTTGCTCTGTTTGAAACCAGATTAACATCGGAGACCAGGATTGCACCTTTTATACTCGACAGGTGGAGTTGGCTTTTGTTTTCAAGCAAAGTGCCTCCTTGCTGGGGCAGCGTTTCAGCACTTGTCCCAGAGCAGCCTTGTGGTGTAAACCAGCAGCTCCCACTGCAGGGAAGCTGCAGGATTCCTCTCACAGCCGTGCTTGAGGTCCAGCAGTGGGGCAATGCTCTCAGCATCCCAGATGTACCTCAGGCATGACATGGGACAGCACACCTGCACCTCCTTGTTTTCACACACACTGCAGAGCAGGAGAATCAGCAAAACTCTGCAGGGACTCATATGTGTTCTGTATATCCCAGAATAACTGTAGCAGTATCTGAGCACTTTTCAACATAGCACTAAGTGATTCACATCTCTCCTGTTGCTCGTTGTATCCGCAGGGGAAGATGTGAGTGCAAGGAGTGGCTGGTTCTGGTGGTTATCTCTTAAAAAATATGTATTTAATTATCTTGTAGCAGGCAAGATTGAAAAAACAGTCTCAGCGCTTTGGGATCAGAAATTAATGGAATTTATCCTGGATCACAGGTCCTGAGGGAGCTCATTTTGTATTCCCACCTCAGCTTTGAGAGGACTCTGCTGTCTCCTGCCTGGTTTATTGAGGAGACCAGCTGTGCTGGGCCAGGAGAGAAGCTGTTGGCTCTTGCTCTCACTCCTGGCACTGCACTGCCCTTTGCTGTATGTCCACACTGGAGTGAAAAGTGTATCTATAACTTGTCAGCCTTTCTGAGGAAGCTTTAATCAGGCAGGGGTAAGGACCAGCACTGCTGGGAGATGGTGAGGCTCAGTCTTCCCAAGGAATCTTACCCAGCTCTCTCAGAGGAGCTTGCTGCTGCAGCTACACAAACACCAAATCCCCCGTGCTGGCTGATGTACAGCTGTGTGCATGACTTGGGGGTCTCCTGTCTGCACTGTAGGCAGAGACTTCAGATAGTCTCAGGCAGAGAATATGGGCCAAGACACTGATGTGAAGATTCCCTTTCCTTGCTGGCTCTGCATTCCTAAAAAAATAAATCAAGTTATGGTGTGGAGCCACCCTGTAGTCCTGCTGTTTTGGGGACAGTTGTGGGGGAGCTGTGCTGAAAGGTGGAGTCTCGCAGGGACAGGAATAGACATTTATCTGGAACCACTTCACTGGTCTTGGTTGAGAATATTTTAAGGCACCCCAGGAGTCATGCATAATTGTTCTGAACTCTCAGGGATGCAAGTGTTCAGAAAACTGTAGGTGGAGAAAATCTTTACAAATTTCATAGTTGCATGCTCCTGCTATAGTTGTTAACCTGGGACTGCTTCCCTGCTCTCCCCAGCCCTAAGCTGACTGAGATGGGATCAGATTTCATCTGTGTAGGACAGTGAGTGACTTCACTGGGTTTGTGAGATACCCATCTTCAGGTATTCCTTTTAATCTCTTTGAACTTCAGTTTTTTCATCATTCCAATGGGGAGTGAGAAGCAGTGATTTCAGGACAATGCCATGAGTGTGCCTCAGACAGACCACGCAGCATCTCAGGGCTCCCCTGAGGTTTGTGCCAGCAAATAGTGAACACAACTTACAGACAGTGGGAGAAAACTCAGAATCTCTTTCTTGAGGCATTTTTCTGGCTCACTGGGGAGACCTCCAGCTAAACCAGGCACAATGCCACATTATTCCTGATGTTTCTGGGAAAAGTAATGAGTAAGACAGAAATGTTTAGTTAAAGAAAGTATATTCAGGACACTATAAAGTGTAGACTTCATCAAGACTTCACCTTTAGTAGCCACCAGCACTGTATTCAATCCTCTCTAATAGACTCTTACAGTGATATAGTGCCTCAGGGAACTTTTCCTAGTCCTTTAGAAAGTGATGAGTTTATTCTTTAAACAGAAGTTGTTTAGCTCCTATTTTTTGTCCTGACACAGTTTTCTAGATGGCTGCATTATCCATGGGAAATTCTAGTGGGTTTTGGGATAGTTGCTGATATGCTATGCTGCTCTGTGATCAACTGGCAGTAAAGCTGGAGGTATTTCTTCCTGTGAGCTTTGAATGGTTATGTTTCCATTTCACTTTCCAAATCTGAACGAAATTAGAATTTCCAGTTTCAAAAGCTCTCCCCTTTCCTTTATCAGCAATAAAGAAGAAATGAGAATGCTCGCCTGGCCTGTTCTGTACTGTTCATTATTTTACACAAATGTATCACTAGGTTTCCCTTCTCCTCCATAAAGTCTCTACAGACAGGCTTTTTAACTGTGCCTCTTCTCATAGCTTTCATTATTTTCAATACCTAACATATAATACCTTTATGACTCGTTTAGTAGAAAACCGTGTAAAGATCAAATTTCAGTTTAAAATATGAAGGCCACCTCTAAGCCTTGTTAACAATTTTATTGAAATAACTAGAATAGAGAAGGAATATGAATCGTTGGTCCTTTTTTATTGTTTAAGGAAAAAATAATTGTCTAGAAAATGCTTTCTGTAACCTTTTAAAAAGAAATGTATTTCACTTGCTGTAAAATACGTGCTTGTTTGACTGCTGAGGAACACATTGCTTGGATAGCAATTCAGGAGCCAAAGTAATTTCAAAGAGAGATGGGCTCTGTTTTATAAACATAGAAATCCCAAGTGCTGTGTATGGCTAGAACAGCCTCACAGAGAAATTAACATTTTTATGATCCTAAAAGATTAAATGAGAGGTTGGTGCACTAACTCTATTGCTTTAACATATGCTTTGTTTGGGATAAAAGAAGAGACCTTTTGCTGCCTAAATGAAGTATATCACTTTTGGTCCCTTTTCTTCTTCATTTTGATTTTGATTTTGATTCTGATTTTGATTCTAATGACACTGCCTGTTCAATAAAGTCAGCTACATTTAAGAGCCCAAGCTTTGTTCTGTAACTCCCACCCCTCCAAAACCTGTGTATATAACTAGAAACACTGAAAATGTTAACATTTCTGAGATCCCAGATGTTTGTTTTTGCAAACAGTTCCCAAACAGACCAGAATTCATCAGAAATATAACAAATCCCTTTTCGCTTTTCCCCTAGTGCGATTTTAAAAATAGTAACATCTTTATCCCAGCATTTCTGAGGGAAAGGGGCTCCTTTACCCTTTGACAGACAGGCAAATGCTCCTTCTCTCCCTGCAGTCCTGTGGCTGCTGCAGTGTTTTCCTCCTCACTGCTGCACTGTCTCACTCTCACATCGCTTTTGTTTCAGGGGATGGGGTCATGAAACCTCCTGGAAACTGGTGCTGTTTGAGGGCTGACACAGAGACAGTGTCAAATTGCTCTCTGAAACAACGCCTCAGACCCACAGCACGCACACCACAACGTTGTGTTGATTGAATATGAGCAGGGATGGAGCCTTGGAAAGCTTTGCAGATGAGGGAGCTGCAGCTGGATGAACTAATAATAATCTCTTACAGTTTCTCATCTATTTAACAGGCTCTGAAGTGAATGCTTCAGAAGTAAAGGCTTGTATCTGCCGAAGTCCTGTGTGCCTGCCTGTCTTTTGAACTCCTTTAAAGAGGCCCTTGTATTTTATCAGGGAAATGAAGAGGAGATCCCTGTGTAATCTCCATCATTACCTTTCATTTCCTGAGGTAACGATGCATAAAGTATCCTGGGGGGAGAGCACCTTTCCCCTCCTGACACAGCGGGGGCTCCTTTGTAACCCTCCTTGGGCTTACAATAGGCACCCCTACACGGCAGCTTACTCTGCTCCTCAAAGTACTATTACAGCATAGTTAAAATAATTTACATGCTGTTAATATAATTTTTTTTCTGAGATAACACCTTATATATGTCCACAGAAGAGTCAAAATGCCCAATTTAGGAAAGAGTTTGAGTTTCTAATACAATTGACAACATTCACATCTTCAGAAACTCCTCCATGCATGACAAGGGAAATATGGCTGCTTTCCTTCAACTTTTCTCTTATTATTTTCAGTTGTTCATTAGTCTTGTAAAGCCAATGAGCCATTTGGACTCAAATATTTGGCTAGGTATTAATTCCAACAGAATTCCAGTGGTTGTGTATTGATATGAATAAAGGCATGGAGCTTCAGAGAAGTACAGGGGTTGGATGGAACTGTGCAGTGTTTGATACAGAACAGTTTGCCACCAATTATCACACATAAACATTAACAGAGTACATAGATGGCTACAGGGCTTCAGGAGACTAAATAACCACTTGCAGATTTAATACTGCCTGTCATATCTCTGCTTTGTGGGGTTTATTAATGACTTACTCTGCAAGAGGAGCCCTTGTTCTGCTCCTCCGTGACTGGAGAAGGCACGGAATAGCTGTGGTTTACATTTCTCTAAACTTAGAAGCCATGATGTAAAACTCAGAAATAGACGAGTACAGAAAAAAAAGCCAAAATGTGTAATTTGAAAAACGTGTTCAAGCAATAGCTGCACAATATCCTGCTTCCCAAAAGGTTTAAAGGAAGAGGATTAGGGGTAGAGAGCCCGTGGGGCTGTTTGTTCCCTGGAGAAATTTATGTATGAAAACTTTTAGCCTTCAAAACTGTGAGGCAAATGCTGATTAAGAAATGCTGGAACCCAAAGGTCCTGTGAACACTTGGAGTGGCTGCAGCACCCAGGGAGACACCCCTTTTCCTGACAGGAAGATCTCTGGTGGCTTTTGTGACTTGGTGGTGGCACAGCACTGGTTTTTCACCCTTGGCTGAGTGGGACTGAGCTCCCCTGGATTTCCAGCTGGATTTCTGGCTGCCACTCCACCTGTCTCATCACTGGGACCAGGAAGCTGAACTGACTGTATCGTTGACTCCAATGGATTGAATTCTGGGCCCCTCAATTCAGGAATGACACTGAGAGGCTGGAGCAGGTCCAGAGAAGGGAAGAGAGCTGGTGAAGGGTCTGGAGCACAGTTCTGATGAGGAGCAGCTGAGGAAGCTGGGGTTGTTCAGCCTAAAGGGGGCTCGGGGTGATCTTATCACTTTCCACAACCCCCTGACAGGAGGGTGCAGCCAGGTGGGGGCCAGGGAACCAAGGACAGGACAAGAGTGGCCTTAAACTGCACCAGGGGAGGTTTAGGTCGGACATTAGGAAGACTTCCTGCACAGAAGGGGTGATTAAACACTGGGAGAGGCTGCCCAGGGAGGTAGTGGAGCCACCATCCCTGGAGGTGTGTAAGGATAAAGACTGGACGTGGCACTCAGTGCCATGGTGTGCTTGACATGGCGGTGTTTGGTCCCTGATCGGCCTCGATGACCTCAGAAGTCCTTTCCAAACTAACTGATTCCATGATTCTGTGATTGCTGGGAAGACACCACTGGAGCCTGGAGCAGAGTGCTGCTCCTGCACACCTCACCACTGCTAATTGCCCTAATTAATTGATGTGCAGAAAAAGACCCCCCCAGCCGGGTAGTTGTAGAGAAACTACATTTATTCAGCATGCTGGGTGCATGGGGGTTAGTGCACCAAAGACATGCACACCTGTCTGTGCTCACAGGCTTGTTTAAATACAGTTACAACATATTTATTATTTTATACATATGCATTATTTTCCTGGAAAAGTCAGGCTTATTCTTATCAGTTCTGAGAAATAATTTCTATTTTCTCTGCCCTGTACTCCTCTCATCTGAGTTTGTGCATTGGTTTCCAGTTTTCCTGGGCCAGGGTCTTCGGGGGTCTTGGGGATGAAGATCGTGGGTCTTCCTCGCTGTGTCCTTTTCAACTTGGCTCAAAAAGTAAATTAAACCAGTTTTGTCGGCAACTTGAACCGGTCTAATTAGCAAGCTTCTATAATTACCTCATTCTTTTGACATATTTCCTGATTTATCTTCGTTCCATATGGTGTCCATTCTATTTCGGAAGCCTCAAGGCCAGGCGCTAAAAACACTCCCTGTTTCCCACAACATACTCCCTGTTTTTCTATCTTTGTAGCCACTCACGGCCTCAACCACACAGCCTTTTCAGTGTTAGCCCCCTCAGTGTTGGTAATTCTATTTAGTGTTACCACTTTACCGACACCCCGTCCCACAACAGGCCCGTCCCGCCCCTCACGGCGAGTGCCGGGAGCGCGCACTGCGCATGCGCGGCGGGGCTGGCCCCTCCCGGCCACCGTCCCGGCCGGCACTTCCGGCGGAGGGGCCCGCACAGCATGGCGGGGGTGCGGGCCCGCCGCTCCTCACCGGCACCGGGACTGGGACTGACACCGGTGCCCACACCCCCATCTCCATCCCTATCCCTGCCCCCGCCGCCGGAGTGAGCGCACCCCGCCGCCCGCGCGGCCCCCGGCGCTGCCCGGTGAGTGAAGGCGCCGGTTCCCGGTGCACCGCTTGGCCTCCAGTCGTGTGGGGGGAACGGGGCTCAGAGAACAGGGCCAGGTTGGAGGTGCGGGCCGTGCCAGCGCCGCACCCGGCACAGGGGGTGTCGCCTTTATCTCCCCTGCTCTCCCGGAGGCTGCAGCCGCTGCCCAGCGAGGAGCCCCGGGGGTCTGCCGGTCCGTGAGAGGATGGTGAGGCTTCCCCGAGGAGCCCCGGGGGTCTGCCGGTCTGTGAGATGATTTTGAGGCTTCCCCGAGGAGCCCGGGGGTCTGCCGGTCTGTGAGATGATTTTGAGACTTCGCCGAGAAGCCCCGGGGGTCTGCTAGTGGGTGAGAGGATTGTGAGGCTTCCTGACGTGACCGTGATGTGACTCCCCGTAGCCAGCCAGCTGTTTGCAGGGCGTACACGGCTCGTTCTGGGTCACCGAGCTTAGCCGAGAGTCCCTGGTGGAATTGCAGCTTGGGAAGTGCAGGTGCAGTGTTGTCTTGGTATTGAGGTTGCAGGAAAGGGAGTGTTTTCTTCTAAAAGTAGATAAATAGCTGACACGTAGTTAACCTTGGTTTAACTGAAGTCAAAATGAGGTGCTGTCAGTTTACTGAGATGTTAAAAAGAAGTCTTTGTCGGTAAAAATGTGTTTAAATTGGCAAGAGCCTAATACAAAAGGTGTGTTTTAGCCATGGAGGCTCCCTACGATGGCGCTGAAGTGACTGTGGTGATGGAGGAGATTGAGGGCACTTACACTTACGCGTCCCCGGTGCCGTCCAAGAAGAAGAAGAAACATAAAAGTGCTGGTGATCATGGAGAAAAAGCCAAGAAGCCTCGGTAAGTTCTTTGTGCCTTCATTTAACCCCTGTGTAGGGTATATCCTTGTTTCTGACCTGAGTAAACTTTGCAGTGCACTTGGAATTCTTCTTGCTGTAAAACTTCATACGTGCAACATCATCTTGATACTTTGGGCCTGCTCTGATGTTCTCTACAAGAGCCACTGTTGTTCAGTTTAGAGTTTGTGCACCCCAGAAGTTTGCCTTAGGCTCTTAGAGGTTCTCCTCAGAATTTTTTCATTTGGTTAAAAAATGCATTTACAAGTAGACTTGAATGAAGCATGCTTGTCATGTGACCTTGAGACAAACCCTGTGGATTTATTTTTTCCTAAGGTATTGGTGCAGAATGACCTTACTGTTTCGACTTCTGGTTGCATTTCAGGTCTGCTTACCTTCTCTACTATTATGACATTTACTTGAAAGTCCAGCAAGAGCTCCCCCACCTTCCTCAATCTGAAATCAACAAAAAGATCAGTGAGAGCTGGAGGCTGCTCAGTGTGGCTGAGAAAAGCTACTACTTGGAGAAAGCCAAGCTAGAGAAAGAGGGATTGGACCCGGTAAGTTGTCTTTGTGGCAGCTGAAGAGAGAGGCACTCTTACACAGCACTGTGTGTGGGAGAGTCATTTAACTGCAGATTCCACTTTGTATTCCTGCCTGTAAAGAAGCTGTGTGAGGCCATTGCCTCTTACCTTTTCCTTCTGTTCTGTCAAGGGAGAATGTTTGGAAATTCAAGAAGGGTATGTCTAGTACCCGCTCATGGTAGTTATTTTTGTGGTGTGTCATCAGAATGAGTGATGGTAAAGTGGGTGATAAAACCAGGATGAGGGATTCTGGAGGCTCTGTCAAGTGGAGAAATTCCCAGCAAACTCCTTCAGGAAACCGTGTGAATTTTGAGCACTAAAATAGTGGTATTGAGAGCTGAATCTCCTCCTTTTCTCGTCTTCATTTATTCCCCCCTCTGGTTTTCCCAACAGAACTCCAAGGCCTCCACTCGGACAGCAGTAGTTCCAGACATTCCAGGCTTCCGCAAGATTCTCCCTCGCTCTGATTACATAATTATCCCCAAAACCACCCTTCAAGAGGACAGGAGCAGGCAGTCAGTGGAACTGTGCGTGGCACAGAGCCCAGCAGCACCCGAGGGGTTAACAGCTCCCAGGAACATCTCCAGTGTGTCCCGTGACCCTGTGCAGAACGTGCTGTCAGTGGACTCAGGCCAGGCTGGTGTCTCAGAGCAGTGCATTGCCATCGAGGGGCTGGCAGAGGAGGCCACAGCCTTTGGCCAGCCCGAGGCTGCTGAGGAAGTTGTTGCCTCGGAGGTTCTCTCTCACTATGTTGGCCCCGTGACAGAGAAGGCGACTGGAGATATCCTCTTGGATGAGGCTTCTTTGGAAATAGAAGGACAGCCGTATCAGACAGCCCAGGTGGTTATTGAGGAGACTCTTGTTGGCAGCTCCACGGACATCTCCAATGGGAGCATTGCTGTGACCCGTCCCCAGGTGCCCGACGGGGTGTCTGTGGTGACCGTGGTGACTGGGAGGGTAAGTTTTTCTTGTGACTTTCAGGCCCCTGCCAGAGTCTCACCTGAAATGTCTGAGGGCTGTTTGTCGTATTTTGCATAAGATCCTCCATGGGTGAAAGACATCCCATATTGCCTGGCGTACTGACACTCAGTGCTGAGGAAAACAGCAACTTTTGTAATCAGCAATACAAAATAACTTGGTGACCACATTGTCTCTACTTGCAGAGTGAATTGGCCATGTGCTGGTTTCCCATGTGTCTCCAGATGACTAGCTTGAGTTTTTTTAATTGTTTCTTTTAACAATACTTGGGGAATTGCAGTGCCAGTAATTGGGTTCTGCAGTTGGGCTACAAGATCTTGGGGAGAAAAAAATGCTACCTTTATTCTCCTGATAGCTGTTTTCTTGGTTGCAGAGAGGTAGAAGAGAGTCCTTTTAAAGCTGAGGTGTTAGGGATAAGTTTTAGAAAATCTTAGTCTGTGAAGAGTTGGATTTGCTGTTTTCAGTTTCAAGCTGTGATGAGTTTGGTAATTTCCAGAGCAGACCTGGTAAGGCTGTTGCTTCTGAAATGGTCTCTGCTCTGTCCTGCTTTCTGGCCTCATCAGTACTTAGGACATATGTTCCTTGGTAACGTTCATGAGAGGGAGGGATATGGGTCACCATGTCTGTTGTTTTTTGCATGTATTTTCCCACTGACTTCATTTTAGGATACTGAAGAGAGTAGCTCCTCCACACCTGCAACACAGTTCATCATGTTACCTTTGCCAGCTCATTCTGTTGTGGAGAACCCAGCATCAATTAAATTGGTAAGAAGTTTGGAGTCTTGTTATGGTGTTTTAAGATTTGGATGTATTGCCATAGGTTTGTTTTAAAGATTTTGGAATGGGAGGGATTTGATCCTGGTTCAGTGTTTACATATAGACCAGTTTGGAGTCACCATATCAGCTGATATATTTCTTTGTCCCTGGTTTTATGTCTTGTATAGGCTAATGGGGGTCTCTGACTTCCTAGAATGTCTTATAGGAGGCTTTTTTTTGCTGCCCTTTTCCTCAAGGAATTTCTTGGGAACAGATGGAGTAGATAAAGCTATCACAAAACATCTGGCCAACAGCAGTTTGTATGTAGCCATCTACATGCTCTACTTGAGTGCATATTTATCTTCATCCCTTCATCCCAGCCAGTGTCTGACCTTTAAGGGCAGGATTCTGCTCTTGTGACAGGAAAACAAGAACTCCTCAGTCTCGTGGGTTGTTGTCACTTTGGCCACGTGGCCAGAGAGGAGCAGTGACCTAAGGTTTTGAAGCCATGTAAAAGATTGTGTGGCCTGTTGCAGGAGGAAGAATAGTATTATTTCTCTCATCTAACCACTCCAGCCACCTGTGTTTCTGTAGGCATTTTGGGACTTCATTGTACAGTCAGAACTGCAGCTCTTGTGTTGTATATCTGACATAAAATCCTGTTTTCCAGTTTCTTTATGCTTTCAGCTGGTGGAACACTGAAGATATTTACAGTGGTGCATAGTGTGATGCTCTTTCAGGTGTCTTGGGTAGAATGAAAGTACCTCAGGTTTTTGTTCCTGAGAAGTATCAGGCTTAAATTGGCTCATTTCTTTGACAGCAGCGCTTGCATTTCTAGAAAAATCCGTACCTAGTTAGGGAGTTACAGTACAACAGCTCCCTTGGGAATGTTGAGAAGTGCTGTGCTGACAAAACCCCCCATGTGTTGATGCAGTTGTCCTGACAAAAGATGACAGGTTCTGCTTTAGTTGTTTTTATATAAAGTGTCTGGTGGTGCTGCTGGTGTTTCAGTAGCTCATAGCAAGTTACAGTGAAGCACCAGGGAGTGTTTGACCACTACATACTACAACTGCTGACAAATACTGCCTCTGCATCATGAGTGCTTGTCTTCAAGTCTTCTTGTCCTGCTGTCATAAGTATTAATCACATCTCATCTCACTGTGGACTGCTGTTTGAATCATTTTTATATCATCTTACGATGACTTTTCCATGTTCCAAGACAACTGTTGTACCACTCTATATGCAAGATTAGCTTCTCCATGAGGTTATGTGCATTGCTCATCTCTACTCTGCGGGTTGATCTAAATTCTGGTAATACCAAAGGCTCTTGTGTAGACTGAGAGTTTAGACTGGGAGTAGTTATGGTGCTGACTCACCCTGATCCAGCTGTGTGGTGGCTGTTCAGTGAAAGGAATAATAGTGCAAAGCTGGTGACTTGCTGAGTAACATTTGTAAAGTGCTTACGAGGAAAAAGGGAGAGATGAGCACAGCTTTGTGGTTTGCAGGTCTGTAGAGAAACTCTTGACAATTCTTGTTTCAGACAACCACCTATACTCGCAGGGGACATGGAAATTGCACCAATCCTGGCTGTTCCTTCACTTATGTCACCAGACATAAGCCACCAAAATGCCCTACATGTGGGAACTTCCTTGGAGGGAAATGGATCCCAAAGGTAAATTGGTCTTTCCTTTTCACTTTCAGACAAAAAGTGTTGGTTTTGTGAGTGCCTGTGGCACTTTTAGACCTGTAGATCTAGGATTGTTCCCTGCACTTGTGTTCCAGTGCATGTGCTGGAGCACGTCACCATTTCAGAGAACACTTGGGCAAGGTGAGACAGACCTGAAATCACCACACCTTGGGTAAAGATGCTGCTTGTAATGGCATCAGTTAGGATAGATGGAGCCTCATTTGGTAACTGTCTCATGGAGAGCATACACATTTTTCTGGCTCTCTGCCTGCACAGGTCTTGTGACTGGAAGGCATTGCCTGTTCTTCCTGCTATAGCCCCAGCTAAGCTCAGGAATTTGGTTGAACAATTTGTTTTGTGGTAATTTTTTCTGTGCATTTGAAGTTCTTCTACAAGGTTAGGTTTTCTGTGGTCTTTCAACATAGTTTTTTTCAACAAAAAAGAGGAACAGTACTCAGATGAATGATCCTTTGGGAGTTTGTTAATAAAGTTGATCTAGTGGAAGCTGAAGTGCTGTTGAGTCATGGCCGTGTGTCTGATCATTCATGATGTTCTGACCTTTGGCTGGAAGGAAATTCCCAGGTGTTGGTGGAGTTGAGAAGCTTGTCCGAGCAGAAAAGCCTTTTTCCACATAATATGTACTCTGCTTAAGTTATTGGCATCTCTATTAACTTGTACAGCAAAACCCACTTGCTACTTAAACCTTGGCACTGTCATGGTAATTAGTCAGCTCTGAACTGATGTGCGTTCATTAAATAAATTTCTGTCTGAACAAGACTCCTCAGGCACAGTTTAAAGGATGTTGTTAGTGTGAAAATTGGCATTGAAATTCCGTGGCTTTGTGTGGATTTGTTCTGAACCTCCTTTGTTTTGTATCTGGATCCATTAAACGTTCAGATGCAAGAATTCTTTTAGGCAGCTTATAAACTTTAGCTGATGGCTGGGCTTCCTATGTGGTAGCAGAACAAATAGTGATGGTGATGTCTTCACTTTTGTTTGGTAAACCTGCTGAAGTGGAGAGATGGCTGATTGTGAAAAGTGTTTCTGGATTCTGCCTGAACAGGGCATGTCTGCTCATGTTCAATCCTACAGTGATTCAAACTGAAACATTTGAGAGGGAGTTTTCTTTCTGTCATTCAGTCTTATTCTGCTCTGCTAGGAATACATTTGCATGAACTGGTCCACTTGTTTTTATGGTGTCCTGCCTTTGGAAAAACGTGCACCAGCAGTTTCTTTTTAACTGGTAATAGTATCAGTAGAACTGAAACTAAATATATACATACCTTCCTGTTCCTTATAAAGGTTTATATCTTTTTTAAAAACCTGGATTATCCTGAATATGAACTCTGTAGTGAGTTTAGAATTAATGTGTTTGTCATGCCAAAAACTCTGGATTCTATTTCTGATATGTTTGTGCATATTTCAAATTCAGTGTTCATTGTACCTTTGTTGGCCTCACTACAATGACTTCTGTAACCTTAGTGTTGGAAGTAACATTTTTCTTAAAGTGAGAAAACCTTCCTAAGTAATCTCCTGTTTCCTGACTTGCTCAAATATTTGCTCTTCTGAATGCCCATATCCAAAAGATGCAAATTCTCTATCTAGCTTCCTTTGATTTCTCAATCATGTGGAAGAACAGACAGCATCAGAGAGCTGAAGCCATGAAGGGGGAGCGTAGGAGGTGGGTCCTTGGTAGAGAAAGTAGTGGGTGATTTTGTGATGTTGATGCTAATGGTGATATTTGAGGGAGTTTAAGAAAGATTGGTTCTCCCAAGTAAACAGTGCCTAAAAATAGTGCATGAAAGGCCAAGAGGCAAGATAAAGTGTTACCAGGGTCTCTGCTGTTGTAGGAGATGCTGTCTGTCTGCTCTCATACAATTCACAGCTTAAACACTTAGGATTTTGCTGTTTTGATCCAGCATTAAATAGGCCATGGGAAATGTGGCATATGTGCAGGGAACTTACTTATCTGTGAAAACCTAAAGCTCTGAAATGTGACTATCTCTTTGTTTCCAGGAAAAGCAACCAAAAACCAAATCTGAGCCAAATTCAGGCACCTCTCTTAAAACTCCAGCAGCTAAAAGGGGTCAGCAGCCAGTCCTCTCAGAACGGACAGCTGCTGGGGAGAGTTCCTCCAAGTGTGCCTTGGAGAGCTCCGAGGCTGTCAGCCAGCTGCTGAGCGCCGTGCCTGCCGGAGGGCAGATGCCAGAGATGGAGTGGGAGGAGGTGATCATCTCTGAGGCTCACGTTCTGCCAAACAATGTGCTCGCTGAAGACGGGCGGGGTGCTGTTGGAGTTGTGCTGGGCCAGGAGAGCCTCCGGCAAGGAGACGCTTCCTCGGAGCCGGCAGAAAAGGAGAGCGCAGGGCTGGGGGTGCCACCGTCCTCTGAGGTGCTGAGTCCAAGTGTGAAAAAGCCAGTGGGGTGAGTCAGTTTTCCATGTTATGAGAGCATATCATGTCAATTGTGTGCTGATGGGAATAGTCCAAGAAATTGAAGGCAGTTGGCAGTGCTTCCTGTAAGATCTGTTCTGTTTGCTGTGTGTCTTGCACCAGTTCAGGGTTGTTCCTTTGAGACTTTGTCCATCAGAGCTAAGATTATTGTAAAGTGTCAATTACATTCACAGGGCAGATGTATCCTTAGCACCTTCTCTCCTAATGTTGCAATAGCTGTGATTAGTTTGCTAATAAGGCACAGTTCAGGGAAAAGAACAAAATGAAGCTGAGGGGAAATCGATGGAATTTTTTTCCACTTGTAGCTCTTGCCTTTCAGAATTGATGCACCAGCTGCTACACACAAAGGACAAGAAGTAAAGAGTAAACCAAGACCCAAGCCCTCCTTGCTGGCTGCAGCCAGACCCATGAGAGCCATTCTGCCTGCACCAGCCAACGTGGGGAGAGAGGCCAGCACGGAGCAGCCAAGCAGCAGGCAGGCCTTTGCCAGTACTGGTAAAAGCAGCATTCTCTGGTGTGCTTTGGGAGCTGTTGTCATTCCTCACCACACTGAACTGGTCTCTCAAATCATAAGATAGGTCTGAAGGGAGCTGGTGACCTATGCTAGAAAAAAAACACTTTCTTTCTGCCTGAGAGTGCAGTAAATGGGCCATGAAACACCTGCTTGGGTCATTTCAAGTTCAGAGGAAAGATCTGACATGACTATGGTGGCATTTACCAAAGATGTCAGAATGAAACAGTGCCTGTTTTCTCACATTTAACCTGCTGTATCCCTTTCCTCCTTCTAGACAAGCATTCCCCTGTGAGAACATCAGGCTTGAAGCCCAGTACGCTGAAACAATTGGGCCAGTCAGTTCTGCAGCCACCAAGTGCTGAGGAGCAAAAGGTACCTATGGGTTGTTCTTCAAATGCAAATAATTTTCCTGGATTTTTTAGGGGAAAAGGATTTTGTCCATATTGGTTCTTTTTTTCTCCCATGTGAGTGATATGAACTGAGTGAGAAATAGAACATAAAAATGTAGCAGCCTTAGGATGATGAGGTCTGTGACTGGCAGTTTTTATGGTATGGCTGGGAAGCAGCATGAATGGTTGGTGGCTGAGTGTGGGAACTGAGTGGAGAGATGCTGTTGGACAGTCCTGCTGTTGGCTGCTTTGAGAACCTCATGCTACTTCCAGAAGCTGTTTTGAAGATCTGATGGTGCTTTGATAATTTGACATGCAGTACTGAGTACTGAACTCTTCACCTGTAAAATAGGACTGAATATGCCAAGATGCTGGAATAAATCTGTGTGAATTGTAATGCCTTAGCATGCAAAACAGTATCTTGTAGTAGTCTGATGTTAAATGAACATTATTTACTTTCTTGGGAGCAGGAATACTAATAGATTTTGATTACAGGCTATATATATGTATTCAGCAGTAGGTGTTTCATGGGTGTTTTTTTTGCTTTCAATCTCTAGCTCCACAGTGCTGTGACCAATAGAGCATCTCAGGTTAAAGTAGTGGAGGTCAAACCAGACATATTCCCTTCCTACAAGTACAGCTGCACCGTAACTTTGGTGAGAATTTTTCAAATGGTGTTGACTTCTGCCATGTGGGGGAGTGTCCTCTCTGGGATGAGAATGTTCTGTGACTTTTGTTGCGTTGACTTGCAGAAATAGATCTCATTTTTAACATGCAACAATCTGTACTTTGTGTGTCCACTCTGGACATAAACCTGGGTGACTATGCTTTGTTTTGCAGTCATGATTGGGACCTTGTTAAGAGCTGGATTTTAATTCATGTCCTAGCATAATCCATATCCCCTCCTTTAGTTCAGCAGGGAGGATCAGGAGTTTCTGAGTAAATTTAAGGTACCTTTAGTCTCTGGAAAAATGTTGAAGTGCTGGTTAGAGTACTCTGTGCAAAGAGACAGGGCTTGCTGTTTTATCTTTAACCAAGGTGCTATAACGTGGGGAAAAGTGTATGATAATCTTTTTTAGACTATTTCTCGAATCTTTGTGGCATAGAATCATTTAGGTTTGAAAGGACCTTTAAGATCCTGAAGTCCAACTGTTAAAAGTCAAGGTCAACAAACATCTCTTTATGTCATTCAGGATTTGGGATTGGCAACATCACGTGGCAGAGGAAAATGCAAGAACCCCTCTTGCAGTTATGTGTATACAAACAGGCACAAGCCACGCATCTGTCCAAGCTGTGGATACAACCTTGCCAAAGACAGGACTGAGAAAACAGCAAAATCCCTGGTAAGGCTCAGGCTGGTTTGTTCTATCAAATCTCTCTAGTGGGCTGGGCAGGGAACTACCTTAGTATGCAAGTCCCCGTGGGAACATGGTTTGGGTTTTTTTGTTATGGTAATCTTTTCCAACAGAATAATGTCCTATTTCAAATACCTGTGATGATATTTGGACTGTCCAACTCCGGAGCCTGAGCACACTCAGTGCTACCACTGGGTGTCTCCTTAGCTTAAAAATGCTTCTGGTGTGTTGGTACATGCTGGGGAAATCACCCCTGGTGACACTTGTTGTGTCAGCTTTGTTGAAATTGAGACTTCATCGAGAAACTCCCAGGTTTCCTCAAGAAACTGTGCTCTGCTTTGTGACCAGTTTGGGGCTGGTGTCAGTTAAATTAGTACATCTTGTATTAGAGCTTCCTATTTTAAGGGTTTGTAGGGCAACTTTACTTCCTGCCTGAATTTATTTCTGGATGTAGGTTGTTTATCTTTTTCTGATGCAGAAATATGTTTTTCAGTTGTCTGTTGTTCTACATGGGTGTAAATAATTAATTCTGAGTTTTGGTTGTTTTTTTGCCTTTGAAGTTGCAAAGGTTAGCTTTTCTCATACAGAATTGTCATGTTTTAAGAAAATAAATGAAAAAAAAAAAGGAGCTGTCCTATTCCTAGCAGAAATGCCCACTCAGCATATAGACAGAATTTTAGTCTGTGGTAATATAGCTCTTTCACTTACCTTTTTTATCTTGAAGAACATAACTTTGTTTAGTGGTTTTGGGATTTCTTTAAAAACACAAACAAACTGAGATGGCCTGTGTGAAACTCGCACACAAGCAGCTGTGTAAGGAACAGCAGTGTGCTTAGCTCAGCTTGCATTTTGAGAGGCATGTGGCTTGTCTCTTCCTCATTTAGTTTTTTTTCTTATTTTCTGGATCAAGATGTGTTTAGCGTTCCTGTCACGTATTTCCATGTTGTCTCTGGGCTTTGGATTGATTATCTCATTGCTAGACTAGTCAGAAAACCAGGTTGAAATGTTGGCAGGGGAGTTTCAGTGATTAAACAGATCAGCCTGTTTGTGTTCTCGCTGTCCTCCTTGGACACCTGGAGTTTGATTCTCCTGTGCTCCTGCATTTTGTTTTGATAGCATACGTGGGTTGGAGAGCAAAGGACTGTATTGATCAGTGTGGTCTGTATATCACAGCTCCCAGTTCTTGTTTAGTGTTTGTCTCCTTCAGCTTCTAGAGAGGTGTGCAGGCTGCTGTGGCTGGCTGAACTTGTTATACAGGAGACTCTGCCTGATAACCTATGGAGAATGGCAGTGATGATTGCCAGGGTTACTGAAGTGTTTATATACCTGGGGGTGGTTATCCTCACCCTGTCACCAATCCCTGTACTAACACTTCAGTTTAATAGCAAATCTCTCATCGTGTAGCAGTATAGGAGTTCCTGAAAGGCTGGGCTGTAATAAAGTATTTTTGGTGAAGTACCTTGAGCTTGAAGCCCCTGTCTAGAGTCAATAATTGAGCTAGTAGAAGTCAAGTTTACTGGGTGCAAAGGTTATTTGGTTTCTATTACCTTTTATGACTTCTTTGGGCTTCTTATTTCATTCCCACACTTGCCTAGTTGGATATTTGTTCTGCTTGCTTTTTAGGAGGTCAGTTCAGGTCAGTCTGACGTGCTGAACACCAGTGAGCCCCTAACCCCATCCCAGAAAGAGATCCAGCGCCAGTCCACCCTGCAGCTGCTGCGCAAGGTGATGCAGATCCCTGAGAATGAGTCGGAGCTGGCCGAGATCTTCACCCTCATCCATGAACTTAACAGCTCACGGCTCATCCTGTCCAACGTGAGCGAGGAGACAGTCACCATCGAGCAGACCTCCTGGTCAAACTACTACGAGTCTCCATCTGCACAGTGCCTCCTCTGTAACAGCCCCTTGTTCAAAGGGGGACAGAAGTAAGATTCTGTTTTACACTTGTGACTCCTTCAACCTCGTGCTGATTTTCAGTGTTACAAGTGTGCCTGAAATATTTGCTTTAGCCCCTATAGTGAAGTGGGTGAAAGTGACACTGACTAAGCTACATGTGCATGGATAGGGTTTAGCAGGATCAAAGAGTGACTGCTAAGTCTAGATGTAACTTCTTTTTAGTTGAAACAGAGTATTTTCATTAGTCATCCCGTCTTTGTTTTCCAGTCTGTTTTGAGTCTGACAGAGGAAAACTTGTGGGTTTACAGATTATTACACTGCATTATGTAATTTCCCTTTTCTCTCTCTCTTTCTGATCTGAATATTTCCTACGTGGATCTTTTTGCTTGTGATGTTTTTATTCTTTTCATGGCTTAGTGTGTGCTTGAGTGAATCCTTTTTTGTAACAAATATCCAAATTGAAACCTGAAGCACTTTCACAAACTCCCAGTGCACTGGCTAGATTACCTTAACTAACTTTGTATAAAAGCCTGTAGGATGTCTCCTCACTGAGTCTGCCAGATTTTTCCCACAGCAAAATGGCAGGGAGTTTAAGGCTGTGCTTCTTTCTTCCACAAAAAATACTTTCTTGGTACAAATGATGTGTGTTTGCTTTGGTCATGCTGGAACTAATTGAGCTGCATCCAGCAGAGATACTTTCTATGCTCAGTATTTTTTTCAGAACAGATCTGTCTTGCACCCTGTCCTTCACCTTGTGTCTTACCACCCTGTGCATTGTAAATCCTTGTCTCTGTTGGGCTGCTTTGCAGTGCTCTGCATGTGGGACCCTCACATGTGCCTGCTCAGGCTCTAATTGAAGCCTTGCCAGTGGGAGGGAGCTGGCTTTGACTTTGATTCCTGTTTTCTCAGGTGGACAGCTATATTTCTGCCACTGGCATTCTCCTGTCTGAACTTCCCCCCTCAGCAGCTGCACTGTAGAGGAGCAGACCTTTCTGAAGCTCTGTGTGTGCAGGGACAGGCTGTTGGGTAGAATGAAAGGATCACCATTTGTTGTCCCACAGCAATGGGACAGACTCTTCTCCCAGGGCAGCTGGGGTTGCAGATTTTCTCCACCTCTCAAATACTATGTGCAGGGATGCTATAGTGCTGTTAAAAGAATGTGAACAGTGACCTGACTCCACCAGGGGAATCTGTTCTAAAATGTAACCTTTTTTTTCTGGTGTGAAATGATGTGAACTGGCTTAGACTGACATACTAATGAACTCATCTCAACTAGAATGCTTGAAGTTACTGCAGGGCTGGACTGAAAAGCCCATAGACTTGACTCAGAGTGATCTTTTGTTGTCTGTTACAGTTCCCTTGCTGGTCCTCAGGAGTGCTGGCTGCTGACAGCCAATCGATTACAGGTGGTTACAGCTCAGGTCAAAGTGTGCTTGAACCTGCAGTGTCTGGCCCTCCATAGCTTCTCTGATATTTACACAGGTAGGAAAGATGTGAGCCTGCCAACCTACAGCATGACTACAGTCTGAAGCCTTGGCGCTGTATCAGGGCATTGTCTTTGCACAAAAGAGCTTGTTCCCATCCTCAGTGTACTAAACTTGAGTTATTTTTGACTTGCACTTTTCTGCTTCTTCTGCAAGTAAATATATTTGTGAGGAAAAACACATATGAATGCTTTGATGAGGAAGATGGTGCATTGATTCACTGTTGTAGGTCTCCTCTGTGCATGGTGAATGTTGAGTTCTGCAAGGCAATCCCTGACATCATAGTCAGAGACATCCTTGGAGCGTTTCTCAGCACTGGCTAGTGAGGAAATGGATTGACTGCAGTTCCTTGTAGCTTTTTAAATTCAAAGGCAAGTCTGTGAAAGGAGCTAATCTTTTAGCAGGGAACTCTCCAGAAGTACAGAAGCACTATCCATGTTTCCATTGTCCTCTGAACAGTGCTTATGTGATTGTGCTGTGTATCACTAAGGAATATATTTCTTTGTGAAGAAGATCTGGAACCCTGCAGTCAATAACTGTCTTGTTTTAACTGCAGGCCTTTTCAATGTGGGTAACAAGCTGCTAGTGAGCTTGGATCTTCTGTTTGCAATCCGAAACCACATTAAACTTGGAGAGGATCCCAGAGTGGCTGTTAGCAATATTCTTGACTCTGTTCAGGAGCAAACCGGTGGGTTTTCGTTCTTATTTTTTACCATAACACACGAAATTGTGGTCTGATGATGATTACTAGATATAAAAAGGGAAACCTCACCTATTCTAGTGTAGTGTTGTTTCTATAAAATCACTTCCTAAATCCAGCAGTAACTCTGTGACCAGTTCTTTGTAACAACTCTCTGGAGGACGCGTTTGGTTTTATTCTGCACAGGAGTCCTACCACCTCTCTACTGACTTTAGGAAGTGAAAGCTGTAACAGTGGCATTTTTTCTTTTCAGAAAAAACCCTGAGCTCTGATGAGCAGGTTCAGCTCCAGGAACTGCTGTGCAATGGCTACTGGGCCTTTGAATGCCTTACAGTCCGGGATTACAATGATATGATCTGTGGAATCTGTGGCATAACCCCCAAGGTGGAAATAGCCCAGAGGAATGTGGAAAATGTCCTGGCACTGAAAAACATAGAGGTAGGCCTTTCCCACGCCTCACATCCTGTTCATGTTCAAAGCAGATTGTAATGACTTTTGCTGACTCTGGTCTTCATGATACAAAAAGTACACGAGGCCTTTGTGAGTTGTTTTCTGCTGATGCCTGACAAGAGGATGTGGCTGGAGTGGTGATGCCTGAGCTTCCTCTTGGAGGTGTTGATGTGTAGTTTGGGGAAAAGAAGATTCCCTCTCCCTGGACCACAGCTTTTGTCCAGTGACCTTGGATGAAGGTGGTTGAACTTGGCCTTCTTGCTTTGACATGAAGGCTTTTTTTCCCCCCCAGTAACAGTTTCCTTAAGGTGCTGTCTTACCTGATGATGAAAAAAGCCCTAGTAGGAGCATGCAGCATGTCTGGCTTTTCCAATGAAAAGCAGTATGTAGGAAACTTTAGGAGACTGAAATCATCTTGTTAAATTTGGGCTGAGCACTCTCCTGCATTGTCTTCATGCCTTGAGTGAGGCTGACACAAAACTGTCAAATGAGCTGTGGTTATTTGTATTTGACCACTTGTGTTTCTTGCTCTTTCTAGTTTACTTGGCCAGAATACTTGCCATCAAGTGAAGTGAATGTAGAAGACTTCTGGTCCATCATGGAGACAGAGGTGATTGAGCAGGTGGCTTTTCCTTCTAGCATCCCCATCACAAAGTTTGATGCCTCAATTGTTGCTCCTTTCTTCCCTCCACTAATGAGAGGAGCGATGGTGATCAATACAGAGAAGGACAAGAACCTGGATGCGCAGCCAGTGCCAGGTAACTGCTCAGGTTATTCTTATTAAGGGAGTGCTTGGTGTGTTGGTGACTTCAGTCTTTTGGTGATATTTAGAGTTGAGAATTGATGACTGCATGTCTTTAAAAGTTATGTCTGCTGAGAGAAGGCAAGAATGCTGGGGTTAGTTCTCAGGCTACTTCACTGCTTGAGCTTTGGCTTGTCCTGTAAATGTTGAGTTCACTGGTGTGAACTGATGCATTTGAGATACAGGGAACATGAGAGCACTGCACCCCAGATGAGATGGGGTCTGATTGCAGAGGGACACATGCGCATCTTGAATGCCAGTCAGTGTTTGTTTCATCATACTTGGATTGTGAAAGTTACAGGTAGTACTTGGTATCTCAATGTTACAATCTCAGTAAAGGGTAAATAAGTTTTTACAGAATTTGAGAAAAGAGTAGGAGGGGAATGTGCTAGTCCTGATCAATGTTGTCAACATTCAGTATATCTGCTGAACATTGACTGCATATGACAAACTGTGAAAGGAATAAGCTCAGATGTATGAGAGCTAAGTTTAGTTTAGCACCTGGTTGCCTTAAAAATGTAGGTATTAGGTATAAGAAAGGGAAACTGGCTTTGCAAGCTTAACAAGTGTATGAGTTGGCTTTGCAGACAAAGCTGCAGCTGTTCTAGAGAGTTTAGCTGCAGAAGGGCTATGTGGACTTTTGTGGAAGTGGCTCCAGAGAAAGAACCAGGGAGGAGATGTGAAGGGTAGGCCTGGAGCTGCTCTGTCTGAAGGCTGCAGTCACATTTCTCTGTGCTCTTCTGTCACTTGTTTATCCTCACATCAGTCACTTAAAAGGTTGCAAATGACAGAATAGACAAACACTTACAGAGTTTGCAGTTCTGCTGGGCTCAGACTGGTGACCTCACCAGTGAAGGGCTCGAGACAAGTGTGGGCTGTGATATGCTTTGGAAGTGGGACTGTTCACAGCTTTCTCTTGCTAGCAGTGGGTTGTACAGTCTTTGCATATGTAATCTTCATAAGAAATTATTTTGGTGACTTCCCTTCCTGAGAATGAGTGCTGAGACTTGTTTCCTGCCTTTGCAGGTAATGGGAGTGCCTTGGTGAGGCTCCTTCAGGATGAAGTCTTCAGGCCTGAGCTGATAAACTCTTACAGTGAGGAAGAGCTGCAGAGCTTTCTGACACAGTGTGGTGTCCCCTGGGAGGCTTCAAATACAAAGGTAGTGGCTTGTTTGCCCACATGTAAACCTGCAGGAGTGGAGCAGTTCTCCACTGTCTTTCCCTCATCCACTCTTGCCATCCTAGGAATTTAACTTCTCATCCGACCGCACTGAGGGCAGGGGTGGGTGACAGCAGATTATAGGATAATTTACACATGGTGAAGTAAATTGAACCTTTGTGGGATAGAAGAAAGGAAGCCTGTAATTACCTTGTCACTGGCTCAGTGTTGTGTAATTGCTTGTCATCCTTATGGTGCTGAGTGTGGGATTAAGAAGTTATTGGATGAAGTGCAAATTAGGATTTGGGAGACCTTGCCTGCAGCCTTTTCCCTCTCTGGAGGAGTCCATTAATTTTAGCCACATACAGACTTTCTCTGGGGCCTGTCTTTTCTAGGACCAGCTCTGCTACTCCCTCCTGGCTCTGTATGAGTTTGTACAGAATGGGACAAGCATCATACCACCCTCTGCTCATCACACAGGAGGGAAAATCTACAAAGTGTGCCCACATCAGGTAAGGAAGGCTGGAGTTAGCAATGTTTTTTCTTACCTTGCTATTCACTACTTGAGTTACCAGTGTGGAACTCTCATTAAATAGAAACAATGGAATGGGCTTCTGTGAGCCTTGGCAATGAAACATACTGCCTGAGGACTGTATGAGCAGTCCTGCAGGAAATTTCATGATCTGAAGCCTGGCCTTGATGTTGCTACTGAGATGGAGTTTAAAACCATCTCTTCCTGAACAAGATAAAGTGAATGTGTATGAGGATGAAACAGAATATCTTTAGAGAAAGTAACTGTCTGGTTACTGTAGAGTCTGGAGTATCTGAAAGGAAGCTTAATGTTTTCAAGACAAAACTTTTTTTGTTAAGTTTTCTTAACAAAACCATCAGTTTGCTGATGGTTAATCCTTTTTTTTCCCAGGTTGTGTGTGGCTCAAAGTACATAGTAAGAGGAGAGAGTGCCCGGGATCATGTGGACTTGTTGGTTTCCTCACGTCACTGGCCTCCAGTGTATGTTGTTGATACAGCCTCTTCAGTGGCACTGTGTGCAGATCTCTGCTGTCCTGACCTGACGTCCCAAATGTGGGGGAAGAACCAGGGCTGCTTCTCTGACCCCATGGATCCTCCAGCGGTGCGTTATGTGCTACCTTTGCTCTCTGCTATGTAACCTGCATTGTGCCTCAGGATAATTTTGTACAATCACAGAATTGTTTGCATTGGAAGGGCCCTTAAATATCATCCAGTTCCACCCCCTTCCCATGGACACTTTCCACTAGACCAGGTTTCTCAGAGCCCTGCCCAGCCTGGCCTTGGACACTGCCAGGGCTGAATTTGACCTGAAAAGTGTCTCCTGACCTGAGCTTTGCCAGTGCATCCCTTTTGAGCACAGCAGAACACAGTTCCTGTTGCTCGGGTCATTGTGTTAATAGGAAGAGCTGTGCTGGGAGTGCATAGTAACAGTTCAGGTCATGAACTGTGAAGCATGCCACTTATTTTGACACAACGACTCACTTGTCTCAAACTACTGCTATTTCTTGATAAATGGGAGAGGAGGAGGGTTGCTAGTGCCTTGGGATTCTCTCTGAGGGCATACAAGTGAGGAGGGAGTGTACAGACCACCTTTGTGGCATTAAGGGGGAAGCATGCATCATTTAACCTTCCCTCTGTCCTGGACTATAGTGCTGGTTGAGTTCAGCCAACCGGGAGTTTAGTCTTCTTAGCTGTAGGCAAGTTGCTTCTTGCTCTACCTGATGTGTGTGTGTCTCTCCCATAGTACGTGTCCTGCCCTGAGCTGCTAGACCAGCACTACAGTGTGGACATGACTGTGACTGAGCACTCTGTTCAGCACCCCATCACCAAGTCCTCGGCACGTCGGATCGTTCACACGGGGTCGGAGCAGAGCAGCCCCCAGGACCCCACAGCTCAGCATCACTGCATCTCCCTGTGCCGGGAGCTGGAGCCTTACGGTGCCATCATCGCCGCCATCAGTGACAGCAAGACGAGCAACATCCGCCAAAGGCCCATCACCTTCGAGAACCCCACCCACTATTACCTCTACAACCGCCTCATGGACTTCCTCACCAGCAGGGAAATCGTGAACAGGCAGATCCAGGAGGTGGTGCAGAGCTGCCAGCCGGGGGAGGTGGTGATCCGCGACGCGCTCTACCGGCTCGGCGTGGCCCAGATCAAAACAGAAACGGAAGAGGATGAAGAGGGCAAGCAGGAGGATGATAGAGGTTGCTGAGTAACAAACCAGCGTGTTGGTTTCTCTCTCTGGTCCTGTGGATGGGTGGGCTGAGCCAGCTTCTGCAGCTGTTCTGGCTCGAGGGTTTATTTTTACAGGTTGGAGATGTGATGCCGGTGGCTTTGACTGCTGTTACTGACCAAAGAGCTCTGTGCTTCCATAGTGTTGTGATGGCTGCTGTGAGCATGGGTCTGTCACCCACCTGTGAGGCCTGTGATGGACCTGATGCTCCAGGGTGTGGAATGTTGCCCTCCCTGCAGCTGGAGCAGGGAGAGGTGTTGCTGGGAGCAGGGAGTGTGCGTGGTGAAGCGCACAGGTTAATTCTGAATCTTGCTTGCTAACTTCTTTGTGCATATTGGTGGCAGGGCTGGGGGTGTGGGAGCAGGCATGAAAGGCAGATGGCTACAAACATTTCCCCCCCTCAAAACATTCTGAATAGATTAATTTAGGACATTGACTCCTGCTTGGAAATTTTGCAGAGCTCTCATATGCATTGGCTGCAAGGAGTCTTGAGTTGAGGAGAAGGAACCACTCTGCTTTAACATGCCGTGTCTAGGGAATCTCCCTGGAGGCTGCACTTTTGGGTCCAGGATTGTGGGTACTTCAGCTGCAGAAAGTTTCCAGAATTGTTTGTCCCTTCACGTAAGCACTAATAATTTAGAAGCCAAAACATCCAGTGAGTGAAGTGTGTTCTGCATGGTATGGTAAGAACTGACAGGGTGAGCCCCAGGGCAGCTGAGCTGTTTGGAGGACAATATGAGTGCTGTGCAAGGGGGTGGTTGTGGAAATAGGAAATACACTCAAAGACTGTCTGTGGGATCGAGGAGGAACGGTGAATGCAGTGTCACCAGAGCAAGCAGGGTTCCATATTCCACCCTCATGGGTGTGCTGGGAGAGCTACACACGAGTGCAGTCTTGGCACTGCCAGGTGTCAAACCTGCCCTTGCCCCTGCTCTCCCAGCACTCGGGGGGTTTGAGGAGTCTCCTGCTGGCCAGGTTGCCTTGTCAGCTCCTTGAGAGGAATTAGGAATTGGGCTGAGACATCTGCTCCTGCAGCACACCTGCTGAAGGTTTTTGCCCGCAGTTGCGAAGCTGTGCATGTCATCTGCTGCAGCTCCCTTTGGGTCTGGCTGGTGGTGAAGGTGGGTGGTTGTTTGCTGGGAACCGCAGAGGAGAGAAGCAGGATGCCAGACTGCTAAGGTGCCATCTTGGGAGCTTATTTTGCCTGAGTGAGCAGTGGGGAAGATTCTGAGGCTTGCGGTGTAGATGAAACCTCCCTTCTGTGAAGGGGAACCAATTGAGTACCGTACTGTTAAAGTAAATGTATTAAGTCTGAGCAAATGCAGTAATCATGGCTTGGGGTTTTTCTGTTAAGAACATTAACTTATTATAAGAGATGTTAGTGACTTTTTTCAGTCAGTGATAAACTTTAATAAATTATCTCCAGTTTTGGGGGTGAAACTGTGGCTAAGTGACTTGGTTTTTTTGTGTTCAGGACCTAGAGGGCTGCAGTGGGAAAGGGCACAAACACTCTAGAGTCTCTCCTTTGTTTACCCTGCCCTTGGTGTTGCACTTTCCCACTGTCAGATGTCTCATCATCACAATTGAAATTACATCTCGTTACATCCATGCACAGGGGTTTAAAAACTTGCTTTTAATAAGTTTTTGCATTACACAAGAATGAGTGGTTTTGAGAACTGGTAATGAGCTGGAGCAGAGTTGCAGGGTGAATTTATGGGCCAGTGCATCACCCATGCTCTGAGTCGTTCCTCTCTGACAACAGTCCTTAGAGCCCTGGAAGGGACTCATTTTGTTAAACATTTTATTTTTTATAATGCTGACAGATAGAGTTATATTAGCATTTCATTTAGTAAGGAGGAATGAATCACTTGGTGTTAGCATAAAACTAGGTTTTATAGTCAGAAGTTGTCCACAACATAATTGCCCACAGTGTGACAAAGTCATTGTACTTTGCCTGAGTCCTGTCAGTGCTTGTAGCTGGAATATGAATCCTTTACCCACCAATCAGGTGAAGCTAAGAAGGTTCATTGGTTACTTCTGGTAGCTACACAGGACTAGGTGGCTGGGGCCACAGTAACCCTGAGAAAAGAGCTAGCTGAGAAATAAGTTGAAGGGCATTAGGCCCTAGCTTATGGAAAAAAAAATCACCTCAGCTGTACTATTAAAAATACATTTAGGAAATTACAAGAGCATATCTGTAATTGTAACAAAGGCAGTGATTGCTACATGTTCAACTACTCAGAAGTTCTGTAGGATATGTGTTATGTTGATCATTTTCAGACCTGTTTAAGCTGCCATTCTTTCCTGGATTGGGGTTGTGGTCAGTGCTCACATGAAAGAGCACTGCTTTCTCCTGTATTTTACCTGAGAAAGAGCTGCCCCTCTGTCCTGTTACTGGGGCATGAGTTCACATAACCCTGGGGTTGGCTCTGTGGTTCACTTCACCCAAACACTCCCTGCAGAAGTGTCAGCTGCAGAGTTCATGAGGAAAGGTAGAGGTTAGTGCATATCTAATGCTACATGGAAGCTTTACCTATATCTAAACACTCACTCTGCAACGTCCAGGGTCAGACTGACAAAGGGAAGAGAGCAGGACCACCAAGAAAGAGGGTGTGTGGAGCAGTTCCAGTGTCAGGACTTATTTAAGATGTGCTTATAAAACAAAAGGGTGTGTTTGGCTGTGACTGGTATTTAGAAAAAACCTGCAAACCCCAAACTGCCCCAGCCTCTTCTGGGGCATGGGGAGGCAGGTGATGGGGACCTCTGTGTACCTTGTAGAGATGGAGCCTGTTACCATCCTACCAGCCCTGTGCCATGTGTAAGGTAAGACCTCAGGGACCCCATGGTGAGTCATGGTTTTGAGTCACTCCTTCGCTCTCCTTGTGGTGAGGGAGTCAGTAACACTCACACTTCAGAAATCACAGAGAGGGCCAAAGCAGAAGGCATCTGGGTCCTAGAGCAGAGCAGAACCATGAGCTCTGCAGTGCCAGGACAAGGATCAACCCCAGGGTCACGGTCCCACCTAACAGAACTGGTAGTTGTTGCCCTTGAGGAGGGGCTGTCCACTCTCCTCCTGCTCGCAGGACTCCTCACAGCAGCCAGAGGTGTCACAGCCACTGTCTTCCTCAGCAGCAGAGGGGAGGTTGGTGTAGTCCTTGAAAGAAAAAGAAAAAACACCCAAGTGTGTTTTGGTCCCTTCCATGGTGTAAGATACCTCTTTCCACACAGATACCAGCTGGGGTTGCTCACTCCACTCTACTACCCTCTGCTGTGCCCAGAGGACATGACTAGCTGGCAGGGCAGGGATGTGCCCCTGCCTTTTTGTGGAGTGCTGGTCCTGAGGGAGGGCACAGCAAGTCCAGGGCAGTGGGGCAGAGTATCACTGCTCAGAGAGGTTTCTGCCAAGCAGCCATGTTTCTATGTCCAGCCCTCTTTGGTCACATGGAGAGTGACTTAACCCTTCAGCAAGCAGAAATCTGGATGCCTCTTTGCACTTCCCACCACTGCTCCCCTCTGCTAACACAGTAAGGGATATCACAAAAGTCATCCAGGAGCTGTGTTCATGTTGGGGAAAGGCACATCTCCCCTCTTCTCTCCAAAGGTTCTCACCTGCTCCTTGTGTGTCTCCAGTTCTTTCTGGATGAAGCAGCCGATCTGGTCGAAGGTCGGTCTCCGTGTGGGCTCCAGGCTCCAGCAGGCCTGCATGATGCTGTACCTGCAGGGACAGACAGGGACAGAGCAGTTCCATGGTGCTGCTGCAGGGTCTGCACCCCCAGGCTCTTCCCTGCAGCACTCTGTGTGTCAGGGACACAGCACTGAGCTCTCTGGTCCACTCACATTTCCAAGGGAGCGAAGTCAGGCCTGGCCATCTGGTATCCCTGCTTCACCATACTGTAGAACTTGTTGTTCACCACCATGCCAGGATATGGGCTTTTCCCTGCGGAAGTAACAGAGGCAGAGGGGGCTCTCAGGCCAGAGGCTTTAACACTCCAGCCTTGAGAAGTGGGAAGAGGAAGCCTGGAGCATCACTTGAGCAGATGCTACTCAGGGAGTTCTAAATTAGAGCAGATGATCCGGGATCCATTGTTTTTAATGGCCCCTCTGGAAGCATAACATGTATTATAGCCCTGATAAACCTAGATTTTTGTCAACCTTCCTCCTTTCTTGGAAATTCTTTTGCAGCGACATTAGGGCAGTAGTGAGCTATGGAAAACAAAATAGGTTTGCAACCTCTCTTCTTTCTTACCAAGGGAGAAGATCTCCCAGAGCAGGATGCCGTAGGACCACACATCACTCTGCACTGTGTAAATGCAGTCAAAGATGCTCTCTGGGGCCATCCATTTCACGGGCAGGCGGGCCTGGAAGAGCAGAGAGTGCTGCAAGCTGGGACAAGCTGGCAGCTTGTGCTTTGTCTTCCATGCTCCAGCCCCACCCTACCATTGTACCTTCTCTTGTGCCCATTTTAATCACTTACATTGCCTTTTACAACGTAGTTTGAGTCGTTCATGATGTCCCGGGCCAGACCGAAGTCGCAGATCTTGGCGACCCGTCCATCTGATATGAGCACGTTCCTGGCTGCCAAGTCACGGTGGATGCACTGGGGAGAGAAGAGCACAACTGAGACCCAGGCAGCAGTCCCAAATAACTCCCTACAGCCCAGGCCTGTCACCAAAACACTTGTAGGGATAAGGGGAACATGCACTGCTCAAAAAGCCCCTGTCAGAGGCACCATGCCATGTACAGACTGGGCTCTCTTTCAAGCACTTCATTTGCAAAGATAAGACCCTGTGACATTTCATGACATGTCCTTTAATCACTGATGGGGCTGTCATCTTCCCCATAGGAGGAGGCTCAGAACCAGGGGCTGTTGACACTGTCCTCATCTCTGAAACAGTCACACGGTGACTCTGTGACACTCTGAGCCAGCTCTGGCAGACAGCTCAAGGGCCACTTTCAGTTCCTTGTCCCTGGGGCAGCATGGACACTGCCAAAGCAAGAAAGCTTCACAACAAGGTTCCTGACCTCATGTAAAAGCAGGAGAGAAAATGTTGAGACTAGCACAGTGCACAGCCCTGGATTCCCCCCTGTAGCACTGCCCTGCTGTGATGGATGGGGGGGAACAGAGGCTCCGCAGGGAACACCAGTCACCATGGCCCAGGCTGTCTGAACCCAACCAACAGAGCAGAGAGGCACATTTCCAGCAGCAGCTTGCTTGAGCTTGGCCACCCCATACAAAGACACCCCAAGCCTCCTGCAGACAGGGTGGCTGGCTCCTGCTTGGTGTTTCCCAGGTGGGGTGCTGAGGGTGGCTGTCCTCTTGGCACTCACATTCTTTGATGCAAGGAATGCCATCCCCTGGGCCACCTGGCTGGAGAACTGTAGCAGGTCAGAGAGATTGAGGGGGCGGAGATCCTCCCTGGCTTCATCTTCTTCCTCCAAGCTTCTCCCTGAAATTCAAAGCAGAGACTCAGACTCACAGCAAACCTAGTGAGTAGCACAAGCTGTGGTGTGTGGTGGTTCCCGGAGCTAAACCAGACAGGATGGCCAAAAGAAAGAAGTCATGAAATCTCAGAAATGAGCCCTTGACTCACCCCTGCCTTGCGCAGAGTCTGATGCTACTGAAGATGATGATGACGACACAGGCCTCATTTCAACATATGTTTCCAAACCCTGGCTGGAAAAGCCACTGTCGCTGAAAGAAGCAACAGATATGGGGACAGGCTGTTAGCACCCTCCAGAAGTACCTTCTGCCTGCTCCACACCCACCAAGAGGAAAAAACACATCCCTGACTGCAGGAGGTGACTTAGCCAGAGGCTTAAGGACAGAGGGAAAGTGTTGGAGCTGATTCAGAAAGGGACCAAGGTGCCCTGTGTTATGGGGCTCCAAGTACTGCTCCCCTTTTGTTAAGACCTTGGCTGATGGGGACCACTCAGCTTCATCCTACCCATGTGCCCAACAGTGCAGGAAGCCAAAGAGTTTTGGGTCTAGTTTGTGAAAGGACACACTGGATAAAACCCTGGATTTATTGTGGGATGTTCAATGACTACTGTCAAAACCTGTGAAAAACTCAGAACTATAACCAGGTCTAAACACGTGCAACCCAACCCCAGCGACTTTTACATCCTGGTATCCTGCCAGTCCCCAGACCTTCAGCCTGGACCTCTCCCCAGCACAGCACCCACGCCCTGTATCTCAGCCCAGCTCTGCTCTTACCTGCGGATGTATTTTTTCTCTACGTCGATGTTTTTGTAATCAGCAGCACTGTCTAGAGAGGTGTCCAGGGCAGAATCCTGGATAATTATGGATTCAGCTTTCTTCCTCAGGAAATTCAGCAGATCTCCATAGCGACAGTACTCAGTGATGACAAGGATTGGGCCTGGGGGAGCAGCAGAAAAGGTTCATTAGGAAATGATGTTGCTGTGACCTGTCCTGAGGATCCTTCCCTGGGAAGGCAGCAGACCCCACAGGAGGTGATTGAGGACAGGGGGCCATGGGAGGGGTCCATGGGGGAAGCAGGGCTGTGGGATGCTACCTCCATAGGTACAGGCTCCCAGCAGGTTAACAATATTCTTGTGGTGCCCCAAGTGACTCATGATCTTCAGCTCAGACATGAGCGCCTCCTGCTCATCCGTGTCTGCTGATGCTGCAAGGTGAGAGAAGGACTTGGTGAAGGAGTGAAGGAGGGATAAGGAAGAGATGGAGAGGGAGGACAGAAAAGGTGTAGACATATATTTGGAACATAAGGACGCAACACAGAGAGGAAACTGTGTCCTCTGTGCCTCTGGCCTCCCATGTCCACAAAAATGACAGTAATGTGATTCCAACACCCAGTATTTCTCACAGAAACATATTTAAAAAGTAGGTGTTGCAGCCTGGGAGAACCAACACACACTACATCCTGCCTGAAGGAGCTTGGGGCATTTCAGCCTTCATGAATTGCTCTGTGCTTACACTTTAGCATCTTCACAGCCACTTTGAGAACCGAGTCTTCTTTTCCCAGCCCAATAGCAGTGGCTTCTACCACTTTTCCAAAGGCTCCTGCTCCAAGAGTTTTTCCTGCAGGGGAAAAAAAAAAAAAGAAAAAGCTTGTAAGATGTTTTACAGAAAAAAGATTGAGCAGTTGTCCTGCATGCAGCCTTGAGGAGGATGTCTGGTGGGTGGGGATTCCTGCTGGGCTCAGAGAAGATGACACATCCCTTAGGCAGGAGCTGGCTAACATCCATGGGGAACACTGCTGTGAGCAAAAATGATGGGGAAAAGACCATCTCCAAACATGCCTCACCAGCTCTATACCTTAGGAATGACTGCATATGCAGGAGAAGACCCTCAAAACCTTCCTTGGAGGAATGGAAAATTGAGGGAGGTCACACCCTACCATTTGCCACCCTGTGTGGAAGAGGGCAGACAGGCCTGGAGATGCTGCTCTAAGGTCTGGATGCATTTTTGGGTATTGCCCAGAGCTTTGGCTCTGACCCTTGGAGCATTTCAGCTCTGTGATGAGCTTCATGCCCCCATGCAAGCAGCAAGGAAGGTTTCATACCAAACTGGAGGTTATTCCTGGGAAACTCCCATTTTTCATTGTATGGCAGCTGAGTGGGATCGATAAAGATGTAGTTATTCCCTTCACAGGCCTCAATGATCTTCCACCGCACCTGGTACTTGGGTTTCTGTAAGGAAGAGACTCCAGTTATTCAGGGTTCCTCATGTTCTGAGGGTTCCCCAGCCCCAGAATCCATTCCAGCTCTCACTCTGCAGGCATAGAGGGAAGATAGAGATTTCAGCCCATGAAATATCTCTTGCTTTGAACCTGGACTCAGTGAGAGAGGACAGGCTGGTCCCTTTGCTGTTACAAAGTCCCTCCCAAGTCATCACTCATGACTGAGGGAGGCTCTCTTGCCTCTTTCACTGCTGGGAGAGCCAGCACATCCCACCAGAGCAGTGGCCGACAGTGCCCAGCTGGTGCTGGAGCGAGATGTCCCCACTGTGTCTCCTTCCTTGGTACCCTGGTTGCTGAGCACAGCAGAACAGTGGAGCTGGCCCAGCCCCACTTCCCTTACAGGGAAAAAAAAAAGAAATGGAGAAAGAGAAGTAAAAATTTCTTCTCTTTTCCAAGAATCCCATGGCAGAAGTAAGCAGGCAAGGCAGAGAGAAGCAGTGCTGGAGCAGAGAAGCTTCTTGAGCCCATGGCTGAGATAGGTAACCATGTTATTTATAACCATGTCCTGCTTCTCTTTCACTTGCAAGCCCTTCCTTAAAGGTATTTTTTTCAGACAAGTGCCTATACATTGATCAATTGTTCTCTGTCTCTGGATCACTGGCCAAAAGCAGCTCTGCCTGCAAAGCTGTAGGTGCTTGTCTGAGAGGAATCTGATGGATCTTCTGACAACCAGCACCAGAACTTTGCTGCAAAATTTGCATTCTTGATAGGCTGTCAAAGGAAAGGTGCCAAAAGGGAGCTGAAAACCAGGAGATTTTCACCCACTGATGAAGCAGAGGTGGCCACTGATTGGTTCAGTTTATGGAAACAACAGAGAAGAAATCCAAATGCTGAAAATGAGTCTTGCAGAGAAAATGGGGCAAGTTCTTATATAAAAATAGTGACCAAGGCTTCCTGGAGACAAACTCCTTCTAACATCATCCTGTTTCTCCATAAGACAGTTTTTTATAAAGCAGTGAGGAGAATAAAAAGTAGATGCAAATTGCAAACCACTTTTTTTTTCTTCCTTAATTCAGTGTGTGGATTCACAGTGACCAAAGCAAAACCAGCTGCAGCTGACAGCACAGAGTGAGCACCTTTGTCTGACACCAAACAATAACCCCACTGATCTCTGGGCTACAAGACTGAGGACCAGGGCAGGAGAGGTGTTAACACACTGGGTTTGGTGCATGAGCTTTGTCCTGCAGCAGGAAACTCCCAGGGGAAGCTGGGAGGGAGTGGAGGTGTGGGAGGTAGCTCGCCTGGTACCTACAAACTGAATGATCCCTGCCTGTGGCTGCCAGTGGAGACCATGTGGCCTCTGAGGCTGGACAGACCTTGCCATGGAACAGGGAATCTGACCTGGTTGTACTTGTAGAGGAGGAAGAGGAGTAGGAGGAGCAGCAGCACCAATGCGCCTATGCAGGTGGAGAGAATGGGGCTGAAGAGCTTGTTTGGGGGGGCCATGACACTTCCTGGAAGAGTTAAAAAAGGAGAATGAGTAAAACACTCTTGTTTAATCCCATCTCTGGTAGCATTTTGCCCAGCTATTCACTTTTCCTTCCCCTGTGTGCAACAGAGCCCAGCACTGGCTTCAGGGATACCCTTTTGGGAGCTGCTTGCAACTGAGGGAAGTTCTTGATGCCGAACTCAAGGCTGCAGTGGTTCCCCCAGTGCACCCCAATTTCCACACAAACAGCACCAGGTGCAGGTCACACTCACTGGGGACCAAGATTTGTGCATCAAGAACAGTCCCATCAGAAGATGCAACCCCTGTACTTCAGTGGGCTGAGCAGTTGCTGTCTGCATCATGCCCTGGAGTGAGTCCTGCAGTTATAAGATGTCCATGGTGTGGCTGAACCTTTGGCCCCAAGCTATAACCCAGCCAGAAATTCCCATTTGGCTCCTAGGACTGGAAAAAGACAAAGCCTCACAACACCTGTGAGGGTACAGGACTTGTGGAATCTATTCCACGTCTCTTCCAAGACAGTGGGGATATACATGTTGGATGACGGGCCCCCAAATTCTCCCCCACTCTGCCAAGCTACCAGTTTGTTTCTTACTGGTGATGGTGAATGAGTGAAACATGTCAGAAGCGTTCCCTTCTCCATTAATGGCCACACAGCAGAAAGTGAAATTGGCACCCAGCTCCTGGAAGGGGATGCTGCTCTCCACCTCCACCTCTTGGAAGGGCAACATGCTCACCACGTGAGGTCTGGAGTCGTTCCGTAGCAATCTATAGTCCTCATTGTATCTGCAGAGACAGCAAGCAGGAGAGAATGAGTGCCCCAGTGCAGCACAGCATCTCACAGGCGAATTGCTGCCTGTGTCAGACCAGAGAGAAGACATGGGGAATTAGGGTTGCAGTTCTATGAGACATGTTACTCTCTGCTGAGAGTAATTCCATCCCTTGAACAACACATCCCTGGACAGACAAAGCCTTAGCTGCCTTTCTGTAGCTCAGCAGTGTTCTGCCAGCAGTGCCTTCAGTGGGGCTGGTGCAGAGACACAACAGCCCTGTCCCGGCAACTGCAGTTTCTTCCCATGATGTTGTAGCTCAGTAAACCTGTGCTCTGCAGAGCCTCAGAGCCCTGGAGGTCCCAAAGAGGTGATGGGACCAGCCAGGGCACAGCTCTACAGTAATGGACACCAGAGCACTTCTCTAAGGAATACACATATTCCTTGGCAAAGCATGGGAAGAACATGAAACACAGGCAACCAATCTCTTCAAGCTCAGGACTTCAGGAATAGAATGTGCTCCCTCTTCTCAGGCAGTCCCCAAGACACTCTTCTTTCAGCAGAGCAACATCCCTGCTGCTGTTACAGCATAGGCTGTTCTATACTGCCTAAGGCAGCCTGTGTGGTGCTGCTCAGCAAATGCCAGCATGGCAAAGGCAAGTACCCACCTTGGAGGTGCTCAGCCTCCTGGGCATTTCTTACCTGTCAGAGTGCACAGGGCACTGGTACCACTCAATGCGTGGGGCAGGGTAGCCGAGGGCCATGCACTGCAGGATGCTGGAGTCATTGGCTGGCACCTTGATTTTGCAGACAGATGGAGAAGCTGTTGGGGAGGTCACATAAGCAGTGAATGCTGTGACCAGAGGAAGAGCACATCCCATGTGCTTTGATTTACTTTACACAAGCGCAACAATAAAACAGCAGCAACCCCTGTGCTACTCATTGGCAGGTTCAGGCTGGGGCTGTGTGTCCTGTGGGTGCTGAGCTGGAAGTGCCCCAGTACCCCACCCAACTTGCTTCCAGCTTGGAAGCAGCCCCAAGGGCAAGCAGGGCAAAAGAATGGGCAAGCACTCACATTTCAGAGAAATACTGAAGGTGATTGATGCACTTGTCTCATTGTTGAGGGCATGAAATGTGTAGAGCCCTCTCTCTCCCTCCTTCAGGCGGTTCAGGAAGAGCGTATTGTTGTACCTGCTCACAGAGAGACAGTAAAACCAGTGAAGAACACAGACTTTCTCAGCGAGATGCTGCTGCTTCCCGTGCTCTGGAGCAGGGAACACTTCCAGCACTAAGCCCAGCCCAGGAGGGAGTCTACTGTTTGCTTCTTCAAGAGAAGCAGGCAGGGGCTGATCTTCCTTAGAGGAAATGTTTCTGGCCAGCAAGTGCACTTCAGCACTTCTGAAAGGCTACAGGTGGTGAATGCTGAGAAATAATTTATCATCCAAATCATTATCTTTGAAGGGTCAGGGGATGCTGGTCCTCCTGCCTTTAGCAGAATGAGTTATTCCATGAAGTTATGATCCCTTAGTGCCCACTCCCCTCTGCCCTCAGCCCCCCATGCAAGAAGCAGTTCACTCTAAAGCCATCACCCTTGCTAAGTGGCACAGTTCCTCCTGTGGATTATTTTTGGTTTCTAAGAAAATGAAAGGGGAATTGCCAAAACTCCCCAATAAATGGAATGATTTTCTATCAGTCTCCTTTTGGTCTCAGCTGGCTGTAGGCTTTGAAAGAGCAGACCTATGCCCTCTGTTAGATCATATCCACATAACTATATTTCTGGCTTCTCTAGACATGGGGCATACAGTGCCACTCAGTACACACTCTCCAGACCTCAGACCATGGGATAGGTCCAAGGACCAGTGGGGGAATTATAGTTTTCTGTACTGTTCATCCACTCCCATGATTTCTTCTTGCAAGGAGAGGGCAGGCCCTAACAACCAGATCACAAACATGATACTGACTTCCACAAGGTTTTTCAAAGAAATGACTGCCAAATTAGAGAAGGGTGATGTCCTCCTTGACCTGGTCATACCTCCTCACTGTGGTTTGCTAATAATATTGGAAAGAGAAGACAAATTCAGAACAGTTCCCCTCTTTAAAACCAGACAGTTTTCTGTAGAATGGGGCTTGCAAGGAAAGCATTGCTGGAAATATGCCATAGCCAATGTAGAAAACAAAGAGCACGTACCAGTTGTTTCCAGAGATCATTTGGTCCTTGGTTAAGTTGGTCCTGGAGTTCTTCAAGGGGTTTGTGTGTTCCCAGCCCCAGTGGAGAAGTTTTGGGTAAGCCTTAATGTGGACCTGCAGATACAGACTCTCTCCCAGAGAAACCTCCTGGCGTGTGGCTTCCCCTGGGGTAAGGAACACGTAGCCTTTCTCTGCAGGATGGAGAAGATTATGAGTATCAGCAGGCATGTCCAGAGACCTGGAACAAGCTTATACAAGCTCCATAAACGGATCATTATTGGAAAGGGCAGTCTCAGCTGGGAGACTGCAGGAGGGAATGAGACATTACACAGGTTATGTTGCCGATGGATTACTTTTAAATTGCTTCTTTGTCATGGAAGCTTGGTTTATACTGCCTGAGGAGAGCTAGAAAATCTTATTGAACTCTCGTGGGGAAAGAATTTTTACATGCTGTATCCTAAGAAGTGATGAGGCAAAAACTGTATCTCCTAATCATTCATAAAAGATGGGCCCTTTTAGCTAAACTCCTGGCTTCTCACTTGGAAACAACTCATTCCAAGCCCTCTTTCTGAGCCATGGTATGCAGCAGCTTTGGATCAGCAAACCACAGCCTATGAGCTGAGAGGATGAATTTTCCATCTTGTGATACAAACAAGTGTATAATAGACCTCAATCCTCTTATGTGGATCTGTGACCAGAGAAGACAAAGATCCATACTCTGCTCATGTGGCTTGTCCTTCCTTCTAACCAGCCTTTCCTGGTCTGAATGAGGCATAACCTTTTCTCATTCTCTTTTTATTGTTTTAAAGCTGTTTATAAACACAGAGAGACTGAAAAGAGCACCCCCATTTTTCACCCAGAACAGGAAACATGTCCTCCTGTCCCTCAAGATGTTAAGGGAACACCAGTTCCTTCCCTAGCAGCTCCATAGTTCTCACATGAGCCTTCAGGCATGAGTGAGAATTATGTTTCCAACAACAAAACTAGGAACAGGATGGAGGCAGAAGCAGCAAATACTCAAGGCTTGTGATTCAGCCTTCCTGGTCTTTTGGGGAAGCACTCACCTACCACCTGAAGCACTGCTGAGGCATTCCTGGATCCTAATGAATTGCTAGCTATACAGGTGTATTTCCCACTGTCTTCCATGGTCACAGCTTGAACGGACAGGGTGTCATTGATGAAGTAGTCACCATTTTCAAGGTCAAGCCTTTTATTTCTCACAACCTGTTAGACATAGAGGGAACATCAGGCACTGGAAGGGCAGAGGATGGAGCTGAACATTTAAGACAAGCATATACACACCCACTCCTGTTCTGGGCTAGAGAGCACATCACTGAGAGCAGTCTTTGGAGACCCAGAGGCAGATCAAACCTAAGCATCCAGGGCAGTTATTCCACAGCAGTTAGGTTATAGCTATTGTCAGCCTTCTGACTGCAACTTGCCCTTACACTCTGTGATCTGAACAGTCCTTGCATGTTATTTTACTCCTTAATAAAGGCAACAGATATAATAAGGACTTCTAGCAAACCTTATATAACCATCTAGCAGTTGACAGCATCACAGAGATTTTGAAATCCCTTCCCTTTTTTTCCCCTGTATCTTTTCTTTGGAGAATTGTGTATCCTGAACACATTTGCTGCTTTATAAACCCTGGCAGGGCTGGGTGGAGAAATATTGCCTTGATTGGTCCTGTGACTCCTGTCCAATGAACTCAGCTAAAGCAGCATATCCTCCTCTTCTTTTGCAGCAAGATCCTGATAATGGGCAAGTGTTTCTTAACCCTATGTCATCCTAAGAAAAGGATATTGAGATTTCTACAGCTTCAACAGCTGCTTTGGTTGGGCAGCTCAAGGCTTTGCTGTGGGTGATGTGGATCTGGGTAGTTTTTACCACCTTACGTCCCCCACTTTGCAGGAAGCCCCAAGCCCCACTGAAGCTGCACGACTTACGCTCTTTGCTGCTGTCACCCAGCTTATGGAATACTTGTAGGAAGGAGCAGTTACTCTGCAAGTCACTTGGAAAAGTTCACCCACGATTCGCACATAGTCTGGAGGGTCTATCACCACCGATACAGGCTTCTTTGGTTCTACAGGAAGGTAAGCAGAGAAAGATTCAACATCAGCTGTTCCTGTGTGCTTTGGACACTCCCCAGGCCCTGACTACCTTGGATGGTGAGGCACTGGCACAGGTTGCCCAGAGAAATTGTGGATGTCCCATCCCTGGAATTGTTTCAAGGCCAGGTTAGATGGGGCCCTGAGCAACCTGATCTAGGGGGTGATATCCTTGCCCATGGCAGTGAGTTTGGAACTAGATGATTTTTAAGGTCTTTTTCCACCCAAACTATTCTATTCTATGATTCTACCTTCTCCTTTCCATCCTCTGTAACCTCTTTACTCCCAACCTTCTCCTTTCCCAGTGATCACCACTCTCTTCTGTGTACATGTCTGTGGGAAGCAGTACAGATGGGGGAGGACACAGCAGTCAGCACCGTGGGTGGAAAGGGAAGGAGAAGCTTCTGCCATGGTTACAGATGGAGAATCAAGGCCTGGGGACTCGCACAACATTGGAGAGATTGGTGGACATTTTTCTCTCCTCTGTGATAGTGCCGGTAAACATCTGAAGGCTGCTAAACTTATGGGAACACACTTGAAGGAACCCTTTTGCCAGATGCTGATGGAATTTGGCTTCCATTAAACACCCTTTGGAAACTGCAGGTTCAGAATGTCTTTCCTGCCACGGGTAAGGAGCTTTTCTCTTTGACTGTCTACTGTGGTCAGCTTAGCTATTGTCAGCCCTGAGGACAGCAACAACCCCAATCCTTTACCTTCTTCTATGATCAGTCTTATTCTCGGTGAATTCTTTATTTTTCCATTTATCACTGCTTGGCATCGGTAATGACCTCTATGCCTCTTTTGTACATTGTATAGTCTTATTCCTTTCTCGGCACTGAAAGAGTAGTTGGTCCCAGGTGGGAGAGGAGAGACATAATCCATTATCAGAGTCACATTGGATCCATACTCAGGGGCCGTGATGAGACAGGGCAGGTCAACATTAGCACCTTCAGTCCCTGCAATCCGGAACTCCGGGGTGTACCACACATTATCTGGATCTGAGGAGGAGACAAGATAGGCTTGAGAATGGGATCAGCAAGTGCATTGAAGCTGAGAAACACATTCCAGCAAAGGCAGGTCTCCAGCACTGCTGCCCAGTGGGAGTTTGATGCTGGGGCAGCCCTGCTCAACGCCTGCCTGAGTCAGCCTCCAAACACTCACACACCGAGCCCAATCCCAGCTAAGCCATTTGAGGAGGTCACAGCAAGCAGCTCACAAATGTACACAGACAGGAGAGGCTGAGAAGTATGTTTATCTCTAATTAAACTTTTCACCACGGTGTTAATTTATTAGACCTTCAGCTTCCCTTCCCAGGACAGTACTTCTGGTACACAGGAAGGGGTGAAGTGGAGCTACCACAGCATAACTTCAGGAATAAAAGAACATTTGGGGTTCAGGTCATGTTGTGAGGATGTGATCCACGTGATTCTCTCCCTTATCAGAGGTACTGGCAATACGGTTCTCTGATTTGCAGATCTCACTTCTCATTGCAACACTGAGCAGACTTTCATCCCTGGTTTCTCAGGAAGGGAAACCACAACAGATGGAGGGAGAGATCCAGGCCATTCCTCACACAAGCATGAGATGCAGCTCTGTATTTTACCCCAGTGCTTCAGCCAATGGCCCCATTTTATGTGGATTTACATGTTTATGGGTGAGCCACTGCCCCACCAGGAGCCTGCACTGCTTCCCAAACACACATAAACCCACAGCTATAGAAAGGACCTGCGTGATGGCTGTGTGCCCTGGAAGGAGGCTATTCTGGATGTGGGAAGAGAGAAGCATGGTTACCTCGCACAAACAGGTGGACAGCTGCAATGTCCTTGTCACTGCTGTTGACATAAGCACAACTATAGGTGCCAGTGTTCTTGTAAGTTGCCTTGGGAATACTGAGAGTGCTGATGGTGTGGTTACTGAATGCATTCCTTTGGTTAATCCATTCAACTTCAGACTCTCCTGAGCAGTGCAGGATGACTGGATCACCCGTGTTGACAACCAGAGCAGGGAGGCCAGGGCTGATCACTGGGGATGCTGAGCCTGCAAGGGAAAGAGAGTGAGGATGCAAAAATGATCCCTAAAGAGGAGTTCACACCACTGAGTAGTTCATCATCAGGAAAAGGCTAAGCTTGGGATTCAGACTGGTTTTTTGGCTCACATCACTCCACCCATTCTCTGTCCCACCAGACTGATATGGCCCAATACTCCAAGGAAGGAATTTCAGGGAAGAAACACCATCCCCTGCCCTTCCCCCTTCTCTGCCATGTGAATATTTAGAGCTCTGGGAAAGGAAAAATAATCATCTGGAGCTGATTAGGGCAGATGCTAGCTTGGAAATTGTTCCTGTCAGGTTTTGCCTCTTGCAACAGTTTTCCTTTTGTGGCAGATCTGGAGCTGCTCTATGAACTGGGTTAGCCCAGAGCACCATTCAGTGGAGTTTAAGTCATATTCGGTGGATGGGGCTCTCTGTTGCACTGGTGCTGGAGCAGACCTGGAAAGCTTCTGCAGGGTGGGAGATCAGTACATGTCCTTTGGGAAGGCTGGCTTTTTGTTGCCAAGTACTGGATCTCGAAGGATACCTCCTTATGTGCCTCATGGAGTCACACGCTGCTTTCTCCTCGCAGATACCATCAAAACATTATGACGTGAATCACTGGGGAGAAGAAACTGAGGCATGGAAAAGCTAAACAGCTGAGGAAAGCCCATCACTGCAGTTGTTCATCCAGCACACCAGTCCTGCAGACACCAGCATCACAACCAGCTGGGTTTCTGATGCCATCTCCCCTTGGAAGATGGCTCTTCTGCTGGCTGAATAAAGGGGAACCAGGGTCCTATTCCAGCCCTTAGTGTCAGAGGGAAATATTTTTTCCCTGTTTTGCCATGTCAGCGAGTTCTTTGAGTCACCACCTATATTTAGGGTGGGGGGAAGTGTGAAATGAATCAGTGTCGTGGGGCTAGAGAAGAAGTGGTGCTGCCACCCCCACTCCAGGCCTTCAGGGAGGACAGGAAACACATTGCAAATGGCTATCTGTGCTCGGGGGGCTCTGCACCCCCCTCCAGCCCCTCTCCAGGGCTATTCTCCCACTTCTGCTTTCCTTCTCGCTCGCTAACCCGTCCTCACATCTTAAAGGGACACACACCCTGGCTCAGACCACGCTAAGCATAAAGGTACCTGTGCAATTTATCAATTCATTGCTCTTTGTAGATCACTGCAGTGATCCTCCTGCCATGGACACTGACCCTGTAAGAGCCAGCAGAAGCACATCCCCATCCTCATCCTCCCCTGCTCACAGCTCCTTTGGTGAGGAAGACTATGGACAAAGTACAAGTGTGTGTTCTGTGCTACCACCTGTGCTCAGGGCTGTAACACCCAGAGCCCAAAAAGCATTATTTAAGCTGTGTTGGGCTGATGCCTCCCTCCGTGCAACAAAGGGTTGAGAATATGAGATTTAAGGCCCTGGAGAGCATTGCTGGTGTGTGACAATGACACAGTTGCCACAGGGAAACTCAGACAAAGCCTAGATCAAACTCACTGGCACTCTGGGAAGAAGCAGAGGACTCAGTTCTTCAGAGCATGGAATATTTGACAGTTTATATTTATTTTTCTTTTATGTGATGCTTTTATCTTTCTGTGGAAAGAGGAAAAGCCTCACTTATTTCCAGAGTGGAGGAAAACACATCCCAGAATCATTTGCAAAGCCACATTTTCCACATATCTGTGGCACAACATTCCTCCCCTTTTTGCTAAGCTGTGATTTCTACTGGGACTCAACATTTCTCTTGTTTTAATTCTCTATTATTGGATCCTTTTCCCTCACCTACTCTCTGCTTTGGTTATCTCTCCACATCCAGGGCTTCAGCACCATTTCATGCAGACTCAAGATCTTTGACTCACAGCTGCATTCAAACTTGTTCAGGGAGAGACTGTGATGTAACTGGTCCTTGTTTTGCCCACAGCAGGAGAAACCAAAACAAACAAGAGTCATATCACCCAGCATCCCTGTTGTCATCAGCTTGCAGTTACTACAGAGATGCTGTGGCCAGAAAAGGCTCTGGGTAGATGCTCTCCAGAACAGTGAGGGTAAAACCTTCAGGCTGTCACTGATTGTCCCATCAACAACACAACCACCACATAGGTGGAGTGAGGACAGACAAAGCAGAGACACTAAATACAGGACAAGGCAAGGTAAAGGTTACCCAGGCACCGACCCTTCCATGTGTGCTGGGGGGTGAGTCAGACCCCTGGGTCCTTTTCCAGAATGGGGAAGCAGGGCTGCTGGAGGAGGTTCTCTCCCTGCTGACCAGTGTGCAATCTTGCACGAAGCCCAGGGATGTCTCTCTGCTGCTCTCCAGCAGCTTCCGCAGCACTGCCAGTAACTGCTGGCCAGAGGTTTTACTACACTTGAGTTGTGTAACCATGACCTCTCCTTACAGCCACAGGCTCTGTCCCTGCCTCTCCCATGTCAGCCAAAACATTGCTTTCATCTGCTGAGGGTTTGGCGAGGAAGGAGAAGTGAAGGCTGGTAAGACAGAATCTTTACCACCAAAGCCAACCATCAGGATCTTGGTCCTGGGGAGTAACTAAGCTAAAGTCTGGCCCTGAGAGGGACTCATACCAGAACTGAGCTCCCCTTATCCCACCCTCAAAGGTGGCAAGGAAAGGTTTGGTTTCTGAGGACCCCTTCCCCAGAGTCACCTACAGTATCTGGGAGGTCAGGGGAGAAGAAAAATGTGCTCATCACAGCTCTTCTTCTTCTACCTCAGAGGTTTAGATCATCCACAATAAGAAAACAAAAATCCCAGGAATACTTCTCAAGATGGCCAAGAACACAGATGTGAGATGAGCAAGTTTAAAATCTTTCCCCTGCTTGATCAGAACCTGGGATTTGAGCCCCTTACATTCCCTCAGCAAAAGCCCAGATAACAATGGTCACACTGCACCAGCCCTGGGTACTCTCAGAAGATGAACTTGCAATCCAAAAGGCAGGAGAAGGAAGTCAGGCTTTGACTCCAGTTTGAGGCTGTTACTCTGGAGAACCTTGGCGTGCTGCAGCTTTGTGCTGCAAATGGCCAGCAGTGCTGGTACTCACACCAATGTGTGTCTAACAGCCTGACATGGCAGACAGTGCCTGATGGAGATGTCACAGCTGGACCTGCATTGCCCACTGGCTCAAGGAACCTTCGGAGAGATCCTGACAGCTTATTGTTGTCATCTCACACATCTGTACCAGACCTGCCTAGTTCCTATAACCTTAAAAAGACACTTATGAAATTAAAAACTCTGCAGCCTTCACAATGCAGTTCCCAGCACAGCATGCCTGGAAAAAGCCTGCCCAGCATGCTGAAGACAGGACTTGAAGTGCTACAACATGCAGTGCACCAGCAAGAGGGATGCAAATTTTCTGGGCTGAAAATATGAGCACTGCAGTGGCTCAAGAGGGATACACTGCCTTCCTTTACATGCTGAATGCTTTCCCCCTAGGTTCCCCTGTTCCAGGCAAGGTTTCACACCAGTCTCATTGTGTCCCCAAGCAAGCTCAAAAGGAAAATGAGGGAGACTGGACCTGAAAGGCTGCCAGCACTTCAAAATGCAAGATTAGTAATACTAGTTTTCACCTCTTTGGTTGTAAACCTCAAAACAGGCTTAGTGACTCTTTCTGGAGGTTGATGGGTTATTACATTTGGCCATCACCACTGCCTCAAAAAGCAGGCGTACTCATTTTTCCCTTCTTGACTGCCTGACTGCTGTTTCCATCACATCCTGGCTCTACAGCCCTGTGTGTATGCCAGCACCACCAGAAAACAGCGATCCTCAGACACTCCAACAGGGCATGAGGTACTTTGGGAAGTGCCGCTGCAGCTGATTTTCCCAACTCTTTCACCTGCAGACCAAGCCTCTCCAGCTCTTGCCCAGTTTGAGTAAAGGGTTATTTTGGAGACAGCTTCCCTCAGGACACACTTTCTGCTGAACTGTTCCTTCATCCTAAACCCTGTCCAGACACAAAGAGAGGGAAGTTTCCCTTTCCCATCTCCCCTCTGCCAAGGGTCTTCTCATGCTACGTGCACCTTTCCATCCCCCTTGGCCTCACTCTGGCAGTGCTGCAGGCAGCCAAGGGCAAGCCATCAGCACAGCCAGGCTCCTGAGCAAACACAAACCAGCATCACACCCTCTTTCCACTACTGCTTTCCCTCTGTAATTGCAACCAGCTCTGGATGGCCTTTAGAAAGCTGCTGCAGCCAAGTCTGCACTAAATGCCAAGCTGGTGCCTCTTCTCTGCTGTGCCACAGAGCAGACACGTTCTCCCTATCTGTGCTGAGGCTCCTTGAACCTGCCCACAGCAGTGGCTTCTCCATGCAGCAACAAGGACTGTCCCAGCCCACAGCAGCCTTTTGGGAGACACCATGGGAGCCCAGCTTCACCCTCCACCTGCAGGAGCTGAGTGCCTGTTAGTCCACCTTCAGCACTGCCCCATCCCCACCAGGGCTGTCACCCTCCTCACCTGAGGAGGGTTGGAGCACTCACACCAGACACCCAAGAAACCCTCGCTGCACCCCAAAACACCCTTGGAGTGACATGGGGGGCTTTGTGAGCCACTGTACCTACCATGCCAGAAGCCAGCTGTGGTGAGCAGCAGGAGGAGAGCAGGACACATGTCCCCAGGGACCGTGGTGTCCCCAGCGTGGAGAGGGGACGCAGCTGAAGGATCCTCTCAAGCAGCGGGTGCCTCTCCTCGTGGGCACCGTCCCCAGCAGTCCCTTGGCAGGAGCTTCTCCTTTCTGAGTTGACCACAAGTTAACAAATTCCCTATTTTGTTTGTTTTTGAAACAGGAGGTGGGGGGAGAAAAGAAAAAGCAGGCAATCTTTGCTACGTCACAGATGACACACTCCCATGGCAGAGGAGGGGCCATGCACCCCCCTGCAGGGTCCCCCCACTGTTCGGGGGGTCACCCTGTGGCCTCAGAAAGGAACCCAACCCCAGTCCACTCCCCAGGGCTGGCAGGGATCCCTGCACCATGCTGGGGTTTGGGACAATCCCAGTGTGCTCTGGCTACTGCCACCCCAAAACGCAGGGACTCCTGAACCCTTTCTTCCCACATGGGGACACAAAGCATCTGGCTGGGACGTGCCTTGAGGGCAGCGCACTCCATTTCACCTCAGTGAGACACATTTAACCTCAGGCCCAGTGGCTCTTGCTGGCTTTGGGACCTGAGGACCCCACAGAACATAACAGATTCCCTCACAATAAGCCCACAAATGCAATTCCACCTGGAGCAGCTCCCAGGTGACAAAAGACCTGCGACAACGCCAAATTATTTTGTGTTAACCAAGAGTGCAATGCCCACTGCAGGCAGGGGTCCTGTGGCCACACAGGATCATCCCCAAACCCCATGCCAGCTCCACCACCCTCACAAAAAAGAGGCATGTTGGAGTCCAGCCTGCAGACCCCTCCCTGCTTCCAGATGGGCTGCAGGACACATGGGAGACCCCAGTAGGATAACTGAGAACCTCTCAGCAACCCTCTCACCCCCAGGCAGCCCCCAGACTCAAGCAAGGACCCTTCCTACCCCAGAGTGATCCCACCCAGCCATACTGCCTTGCTGGCGGGGAAGCTGCATGAAGCTGGTTTATTACTGACAACCTGCAGGCACTTTCAGGCAGTTAGTGCTCTAATTAGCAGTGTTAGTAATTGATAAATTAGACCCTTTGTTAACTCTTTGCTAGACCATGGCTCTTCCAAAACAGGGGTGAGGTAGTCTTGAGACAAACCAGTTCTCCCAGGGACACTCAGGTCAAAAGGATCAGGGGTCCAGTCAGACACAGGTGCCCCTTGCTCTCTGCTCTGTCTCTGGATAACCTCATGCTACAGCAGAAGTTCAGGGCTGTTCACAGCAGCTTTGGGGTGGGAAGTGATGGCCACCACCTGACAGTGCTGAGACAAAGCCCGGGAAGGCAGGTCCAGCTGGGGGGCTCTGCCAACAGCCCCCTGGTGCAACCCCAACAGCAGGGAGGTGACAGGGACACCAGTGTGGGCAGAAGGAGAAGGGCTGCTCCAAAATGCACAGATGGCTTCAAATGGCTGTTGAAGCTGCACTTGGAATGCCAGGGTGCCACACAGCATGATGCCCTGCACACTTCCACACCACGAACTGGAGGGGAATGGGCTTCTCCAAAGGGGCAGTTTGAGAGGTACCAGCAAGACAAGGTCTTGGGGCCAGGAGATGAGAGCACGGTTGACTGTGCTGGAGATGACTAAGAGTCATGGGAACGTGGAGAGAGCTCTTGGTTTTGGCCAGAGGATGGCTTGAGAGCACAAAGGAGTCCAGGGAGAAAGAAAGACAGCTTTTGGCCATAGAATGTTTCCTCTCAGCAGTTTTTCCTGGCAGAATGCAAGGAAGAAGAACATGAATTGGAGGCAGAGTGGTGCTCTGGGGTGCTCCTGCCCGGAGATGGGGGGCTGTCAAGCAGCTGGGCTGCAGGAGATATCTTCCTAATTGTTCTTTCCTCCTTTTAAGCCAAAGGGGCTTTTTAAAGGATGTTTGTTTCCCTCCTTCTTCTTTTCAAGTCGGGTTTTTTTTGTTTGTTTTTTTCCAGGAACAAATGCCAGCTCAGAGAGAACTGACTCACCAATGTGAACAAGTATTAAACCAGACAGGTTTAATACAGAGAAGGGAAACAATCTCTCAGCCTCCTTTCTTCTCTCTGAGGGGACCCCTTGCAGAGCATCTGTGATGGCAGCAGTCCCAGGGTGACAGCCTGGGCTCATGGAGCCCCAGGCTGGATTTGGCACACCTGGGGATGCTCACTGGGACAAGCTGTCTGCTGGGGTCCCTCTCTCTTCCTGCCTGCAGGCTGCACCCCAAATCCTGTCAGTGCAAGCAGCAGCTCAGCCATAGGGGTGCTAATGAGGCTCATGTGTCCAGGCAGCTCTGCACCAGACAGGGATGTTCTCAGAGGAGCTGCAGCCCTTACTTTGAGCCACTTGAAGCCCAGGGATGTCTGTGGAGGCCCTGATGGCCAGGATGGTGTGCTGGGAGATGGGATGGGACCTGCTCAGTACCTTGTTAGCTGCAGCCTGGCTGTGGGAAAGGGGAGTGGAGGCTGCTGAGAGCCCTGATGGGAGCACTTGGAGCTCAGGCTTGTTTCCCTGGCTGGACTATTCCCTGCACTGAGCACAGCTGGCCATGGTGTCCTGCTTGCCTGAACTGCCCTGCAGCAGTCTGAGGACACACGTGGAACACCCATGTCCTGTTGGTACTTGGCTGTCGGTACCCAAACACCTACAAACCTTGGCAAGGGGTTGACACTGCAGTCTGAGGTTCTCTGCTTCCCTCAGCTCTTCCATGAGGTGTCTATCTCATCACTGGAGAAACTTATTTGGAGGTGGGGAAAATGCCCTGCTGGGGGTCCCCATGTCTGCCTATTCATTTCCAGCCCTCCTCAGTGCATCCCAACATGCAAAAAGTTTGCCAGGAAGGGATTGGGCAGTGGGAGCCCACTGGCTTCAGGGCTGAGGTCTCTGAATTCCCCCTCCCTGCTTCCCCCCAAACCTTAGCTGCAGCTTCTCTGGTAATGAGGTGATTTTTTTACCCCTGCTGATTCAGCTCCTGGTGAAAAATGTCCCGACTGAGCTGTGCCAGGTGACTCAGAGCATATCTGGGGAGAATCAGCCTGAGCTGGTCAGGGAGGCTGCAAACCTCCACTCTGGCAAAAAGAACAAAGACAGGGACCCAGGACAGGCTGTGCTGGAAAGGGAGCCTTGCTGGGACTGGGACCTGCCTCCTGCAGCCAGAGCCTTGGGTACACAAAGGGTTTCCAGGAGCTGAGGGAGGCACAACTGCTGCCAGTGGGAGCTGCACCATGCAGCCTGAAAACAGGGTCAACGTCAATATGTTTGAACCTCAGTTCAAAATCCCTCCTCACAGGAGCCCAGTGCTTTTCAAGCACATGGCTCAGAGAAGCTGCAAACAGCTCTGCTCTGCAGCCTGCGGTCATTTTTGGAGGAGCAGTTTAACTGGAGCCAGAGAGAGGAGAAAACTGGACCCAGGAGGTGCCTGCCTGTCATGGGGCTGGAGGACTTCAGCACCTCTGGAGAGTGACTGGGGAAAGATGAGGGGAGCAGGGGGGACATTTGGATCTGAGGGAATGGTGGTGTGGCAGCCAGTATTTTGGAGTTGCATCTTTTAAGGTTATCAGCAAATTCCTCGTCCTGGAGGGAGGGGAGGAGAACTGGACATTTGGGGCCCTGTGCACTGCAATGTCCTGCTAATGCCCTACCCCATTGCTACCTCCAGTCTCTCCCACTGCCCTGAGATATTAAACTATGTGGAAAAGTCAACAGTGCTGTGGTGTGTCCCCTCTCCTTCAGCCCAGCCACTGTTCAGCCTGGCATCTCTCACATCCCTACCCTGATCTGAGCACAGACACAAGGAGCACATCAAGTCCTTAGCTGGGGCTGCTGGCCCAAATTCCTGGCATTGGGGATCTACATGGGAACAATTCCCAGTATCCCTCCCTCTACCCACCTGCAACATGACCCACAGGCTGATCAGAGAGGTGGGGCAGATCCTGCCCTGTTTGCAGCCCCTTTTCCTTACCATGTCTCTGGGCTCAGCTGTTCCTTGCTGTGCTTCTCTCTGCCTGGCTCCCCGCTTGGCTTTCACTAAGTGCTGGGGTCATGCACAGAGTATTAACATGCTTAGCCTTCACCCACGACATGGTTAAGCTGTATTCCCAGCCCTGCCTGTGTGGGAGCAACCAAAACCAGGCAAATAAAGGAAGAGATGGAACCTTGCAAAATGAAAAACACCTTTATTTTAAAAAGTCTTTCTTTAAAAATGTATTTGTAAATGTTTACAGCATAAAAATAATATCTCAAGGCTATAGATGTGACATAGTACAAATCCTACAAATACATCTGTAAACCTAGAAAAATGTTAATTCTTTGGTACCTTAGTCTGAACTCTGTTTTTTCCTTTGCCCTCAGGATGGTTTCTGACAGAGAGTGTGCAGGCAGGCGCTGCTGTCGTTCAGACATGCTGCAGAGTAACAGTGTGATGCCAGCACAGCAGGAGTGAAAAAGGGCACGCTTTGGGCAAGATTTGCAGTTCTGGTTCAATCAGTCCATGAAGGGGGAAAGGACAGGAATGGTGGGACATTGCACACCTCCCAGCACAAGCTGGCTTCCCTCCCACCCCTGCAAGTCATCTCTTCAAAGTGCCACTGGAGCTACACTGGAGTGGTTCCCCTTCCTTTGCCAAAGCCAACTAGATGCATCTTGGCATGCCCCAGAGACTACAGGTCTGTGGGTGAAACATGGGATCTCTGCTGGGACCCCAACAGCCCATGTGCTGGCCCATGAAATCTGTTCTTAGCAATATCAGGCTTTGGGCAAGTCTGCAGACAACACAGTGCCTCCACTGTCACAGTCAGTGCTGGCCACTGAGCACCTGGGCAGGGCTGGGATTTGCTGCAAGGAGGAACCATGTGTGGTCCAGAAGCTGCTTGGCACTTAGGGAGGACCTGCAGCTGCCCTGGCTGCCCTCTGCTTGGGCAACCATCAGAGGCAAAAGGTTACCAATGCACAGCCAGGCTGCATCCAGGCTCCCTGGGTCTGGCTTGGCAGCCCACTGCCCTCCTGCCTGGGTGGGAGATGCTGGGGTGTGTATTGTGAATGGCTCGTACTGGTCCTGAGACCTGAGCTAAGCACTGAGCCCAACCAGAGCTCTTCCTTGTGCCTGTGTGTTGAAGCAGAGGGGGTTGCTTCCTTAACACTCAGTGAAATACCCTTTTCCAGATCTGCCAGCTTTGCACAGGCAGACCTTGGGCTTCCCCACAGGCCAAACAGCCCTGTATTTGTGGGGCTGCCTCTCCCCCAGCCCAAAGCCCTGACTGCGAAGAAGGGGAAGAGCTGTTTCTCACTTCTGGCTGACTTCCTTCTTGCACATCTGCACTGCACTTCTGCCTCCCATCACTGTGGGACTCCACCATAGTCCCCTTGGCAGGTGAACAGAGACAATTTAGTTACAAGTAAAGTCCACTGTGCTCTAGATTTCTTAACACGACACAAACAAACACTAAACGTGACACTCTCGCTTAAAAAAATAACACGCTCAAACCAAGAAGGACAAAAGGATTAAAACCTGTGCACACATCAGTCTGAGAAACATCTTAAATGTGGAAAGAAACACCGGAGTGCCACATTAGTTTCTGGCATACACTTAGGTACGTATGAAATAGTGACTGGCAGTAGGATTATGCATATACTGGTGCTGATAATGATGTAACAGCTGCAGAGTAAAATGTAATCTACAAATAAAAAGATATTGCACTAGAGACGGGCCCAAGCTGTGGCATGTGTTCCTTTTTTGGGGGGCTCAGTTTGGGACCACCTCTGAACACAAAACCACACCCAAACGAAAGTACTGTTCATCAAAACTGAAAACGCAGAGGGACCAGCTCCCTTCAGAGTCTCACCAGAAAAAATTATGGCTACAAAACTGACAGGCCCAGAACACCCAACCATTTCTCCCTGCCCTCACCTGCCAGGCCATGGAGGGACTGGAATGCTGGCAGCAGAGAGAGGGGGAGTGTGGGGCTGGAGCTGCCTTCCCGAGTGGAGAGAGCTTGGCTGGGGGGATGCTGTAAGTCCCAGCCCTGCCAAGCCCTCTGTTTGAGGGATGCTTAGCAAAACATGTTGGCTTTGCCCAGCTGCCAGCCTGTCCCTGGCTAAGGAGATCTGCTCACTGTGACTTGCTAAATGGTGATGGGAATAGCTGCAATGATGCAGGAATAGAGTAAGGACGGGAAAGTACCACAAAGTGCAAGACTTGGCTCTTAAAATTGCAGGGCCAAGGACAAATATTTGGTCATATCTCTCTGGAGCGGAGAGTGGTACCATTCTGCAAAGAGTCTGGTGTACCTACTTTAAGAAGGAAGAGGGAGGTGGGGTTAGCATCCTATCAGCAGCCAGAACAGGTTTTGATGCAAAGAATAATTGCAATAAATCTATAAAAGGGGCAAAATGCAACAGGCATCCAAGTGTAGCTAATGCCCAGCTAATAGGACAGGATACCCGAGTTCCCCCAGAAGGAAGATCTCTTTCAGGACTATAGAAATTATTTGATAGTGGAAAATTAGTAATCTGATTAGAAATTAAATCTGTACAAGATGGAGTTTAGAACAGGATTTGTGAAGTAAATAAGCAAATGGCCAAAGGGAAGATAAGAAGGGGTTAATTGATGGGGAAATCTTTGGGCTGGATGGAGGTAGTAAAAGTAGCTCTCTCAGATTGCTCTTGATGCTAGAAGTATTTAATATTTTTATTAGTCAGTCCAGCCCAAAAATAACAGGTTGCTGACAAAATTTGCTGATGACCCAATGTCTGGAACAGCAGGGAGTATCTTGGTTAGAAAGGCTAGAAGTGCAGAAAGACGTAGGTGCTTATATTGGTCAGAAGATGACTCCAAACTGTCAGTATGTTGTGACTGGGAAAAGGCCAACATTATCCAAAGCTACACCCCAGGCAAGTCAAGACCAGCACAGACCAGAACTATTAATGCCCTGTGTGAGGTCTAGATTTGACCTCAGCTGGAGTACTGGGTACTTCTGGTCACCTTTGTTAGAGAAAGACAAATTAAAAATGGAGCTTGTGCAGACAAGGGCTATTAGGATGATCTGATGTGCCATCCTATGGGCTCAAGTTGCAGTGACACAATCTCTACCAAGCACCTTACATGTTACAGAAATAAAGTGGTCTGACCCAAAGGATCTCTTAAGTTACTGCTTCTCCTCAGTAAGGATCATTTAATGAACTGTGGCTGTAGAAGATAGCTCCTTCATTACAGGCAGGAGGAACAGAGCATGGAAAAACAGTTGTCATTCACAGTGTGTTTCCTATGGATGGTGGGGAATCTGACCACATAGGCTGAAAATATACTCTGCTGGCTGCCAATAAAAGTGCTATTTCTTATGTTCACATTTTACCAAGGACATCAGCCCACAAAACACCTACTCCTCTTTTAGCCATATAAATGGCAGCACTGGAATGGTAGACAACTTAAAACAGAAGCTGTTTTGCTGGGGATTTCTGGCAGAAGTTTCATATTTTGAAAAAAAAAAATAATTCTCAGTGGCTCTGAGGTGGCAGAAGCCCAGAAAGATGCTGATTGATTTTCTGGATTTGTAAACCTGCCTGTGCAGTTTCTGTAGGGTGCACAGAGATACGCATGAGCAGGGCAAAGAAGGGGTTAATGGGAGTGGGGGACATACAGTAAAGAGAGCTCTGGGCAAGCTGAAGCTCCTTTCAGAGAAAACCCTGCTGCTATAAATGGTGTCAGACCTGTGGTTTTGGGGGTCGAGCTTTCATCTCTGCAGAGGTGGGGTTCACAACTGATTTCAAAAGCCTGGCATTCCCCATGCTTAGAGTCTCGTTATTCAAGTGCCAGCTGAGAGCACAAGAAGCCCCAGGCCTGGCTGTGAAAGCGAGGAAGGAGGTGAGAAGCAGGAGGAAGGTCTCTGACCTTTTACTCTTAAAAACACTTTCTGAGAGAGTGGGATCCTCCCCAGTTCTTCCTTCTCTACTTGGTTCCCTATGACACTTCACAGCCCTGACAGGCTGCAAGTGGCTATGCCTGACCCCCAGAAGGTGGCAGGGCATGAGACACAGTTCAGCTGTGACCAAAGAGCTTCCCAGCCTCTCTTCCTCTCTCTCTTTGGAGATGTCCCTGGGTTGGTGTTCTGGCATCCTAACAGTCTTGCTGTGAGTCAGTGAGACCTCTCATCCTGAGAAAGGGTGTTCAGGTGAACAGTTTATCAAAGGTGAGCCCTTGCTTCCCAAAGATAAGGCACAAAGATTCTGCAGTTGGCATGGTTATATGATTTCCCAGCAGATGAGCTGGGCTTAGTGGCAGTAGATTAATGAATAGCAATATTGCTTCCTTATACTGGCCCTGGCTAGTGGATTAATATATTTGTTCCCTTTAAATCTTCAGTGGAGAATAATTAGCTTAGTGTCCACACAGACAACACAAACAACATTGACTGCCCTCTTTGCTTCTATAACCAAGTCATTGTGAGAGCATTTGGAGTTCCTGGCATGCCCTTGGACATCCTGGTGCCATGCTGGAACCCCAACCGGGTTCCAGGTGTGACAGCCTCTAGCTGAGTGCAGAGCTGTTCCCCAGAGCCATGGGTACCTGTAGTGCTTGTGATGCTCTATCCCAGAGTCAAGAATGCTCTGTCAAGAAAGAAAATGCTAATTCAGTACCTCAAAGATACTGGTCCCTTCAGAACTTGGCTGTGCTTGGAGAAGAATCCAATGTACTCTTGACCTCCAGCAGTTGAAGGGGTTGCATGTTCTCTACAACCCAGTAATGGGCTCCAGGCAAATCATCCATCCCAGTGGCATTTCACAGAACCACAGTGTGGCTGGTGCTGAGACCATCAGAGAAGTGCTGGTGCAGAGGAGATGAAACTCATTGCCATGGAGGAGGAAGAGGCTGGAGTATCATCCTAGCAATGCAGAAAGTGGAGTCTCTTGTGGAGATCCAATCCACGTCTTCCGCTTGAAAAGATGTTGGGTCTGTGAGATGTCTCCTTCCTGCAGTGGTTTGATCACTGAGGAGGATGTGGCAGTGATCTAGAAGGTTTCTGGCACTGAGCCACCTCTTTGTAAGGGGGAAGGGGATGGCAGTGGGGAAAAGTCTTTAATTCCCCATCCAATGCTGGGAGACAGGAGGTAAGGAAGAATGCTGGGGCAGGAGGGGATGTCCCGATACACAAGCACAAAGCATGGCTCTCTGTGACATGTGGGTCAGCCCCTCAGCTGGCCTCTCCATAAGGAGATGCAGAGTTAGCCCAGCTCTGACTACAGGAAACTCTCCTCCACTTCTTGTTGTCCTGTGGTTGGGTCCTGGCAGCCTGGCTGTGGGTCAGATTCCTGCTCCTCATCCTGCCGGAGGCCCAGGGGGCTGTCACAGGATATTGTAGATGATGTGTTGGCCTCGTTCAGCATAGAGCTGGAGGGAGACAAGAGGGAGAGAGAAGTGAGTGTCTGGTCCCAAGTGTCCTGGTGGGAGAGGATTCCCAGCAGCTGGGAAGCATGTCAAGCTCCCAGCATCCCCACACTGTCAGAGTTGCTTTCCACAGGGGAATAGGCCATATCAGCTGGATCTATTCAGCCCTCAAACACGACATACAACTGGGTGGATTCTGCAGAGCATGGTCCCCTATGTGCCCTCCTCCTTGTAATTTGGATCACTTGGATCACTTGTCCCCAGCTGTGCTGGCTCATGTGCAGGGATGTGACATGGTGCCCTATCTTGGCTCATGTTGCAGCTTCTCTGGTTCATCTCCATCCCTGTGGGCTCATGCAGACCACAGCACCACAGGTGGGGTGACACTGCCCTCCTTTCCCAGCAAATCCAACCCTGGTCTATCCCTCAGCAGAGCATCCCCCTCCTCTTGAGGCCCCCATTTCAGAATTGGGTACTCAGGGGAAAGGACAGTATTCAGAAGCAATGTTTTTACCTGGCCCGGCTGATGGAGGCCTCCTGAGGGAGTTCACAGATTGCCTCGGGCTTGGGGTCGGGAAGAGGGATGATATAGTCATTCTCACCCGCATTCTGGTGCACAGCTGTGTAGAGGATGCTGCCAGGGGTGGGGCTGGCAGCGAGCCGGGCATTGTTCAGCCCAGGAATGGTGGGTCTTGTGCGGAGAACAGCGGGGTGGTCACTCCTCATGAACTCTTCATCCACCTGCTGGTACCTCTGCTCTCGCAGGGCAGGTTACCAAAGAAAGGGGAAGGTCTTGTGAGTGTGCAGAATGCACTTGTGTTGTGTTTGCTTTCCCTGCCTGCCAGGGATTTCTGAGAGGCGCTGGCATTTTCTAGCTAGGTTCAGCTACCCTGAGTCCATCAAAGATGTTTCCTAAGGAGAGATCAGTGGCTCAACTTCACAGTTCCAAAATACCAAACAGTTGGAGGCAGGTTTTTGATCTTCTGCCAGTTCTGATTTCCGCAGTTGCTGAGTTACCAGCTGCCTGTCTGGCAGTGCTGGTTGTCTCAGCAATGTCCCCAGGATGCCCAAACAACCCTCACTGGCTGTTCCAACTAGTCACAGCAAAATCCTCTGGCACTGCAGCATTAAACACTGGTCTCCAGAGCCTGACTGAGGGTCCTTACCAAGGCACAACCCTCCTCAGAGCACTGATGCTCTTCCATCCCTCCAGCACAGGGTCCTTTGGACATACCTTTCTGTAGCAATCTACCAAGAGGTTTCCCATAAGCACCACCAGCTGTGAGAAGGATGGTCTGATCTCAAACTTCTCCTCCCAGCACTTCTGCATGATATCGTAGCTGACAAGAGGGAAAGGAGAGCACTGGTGAATTGACAGGTGGGGAAAGCAGAGGCAGAAATGGTTCTGTAACTTGTGTAGGGCAGATCCAGGACAAACACTCCATAGACAGCACTTACATTTCATCAGAGGCATGGGTGGGTTTGGACATCCTATAGCCACGTTTGATGGCATTGTAGAACTGTTCATTCATAGGCAGTTCGGGGTATGGAGTCCCTCCTGGAGTAAAGGGAGAGCAGGAAATCAGGCTGCTGGACTGCCGGCCACCCTCATGCCAACATGTATTTTACACCAAAGCTTCCTTCTTAATTTACCTTTCCTGTTTCATTTCACTTCCAAATAGCAATGTCAGCATGGGAAAGAAGGAGACAGGGAATGAAGTGCTACTCTGGCTGGTAAGGCTGGGACTTGGGCATTAGAAATGGATTTTTATTGCCTCTGTGAAGGGGTCCTGCTAACATGTTATCAGACCTACAGACACCACCATGGTCTCCAGGGCACTTACCAAGAGTGAATATCTCCCAAAGGAGAATCCCAAAGGACCACACATCACTCAGGGTGGTGTAGAGATTGTTGAAGATGCTCTCTGGAGCCATCCACTTGAGGGGCAAGAAGGTCTGAGAGAAAATAAAAAATGAAACAAGAGAGTCAGCTGCATCTGCAGCACCTGTTTAAACAAGTAAGAGCCTGACACCCAATTACAAGCAAAGAAGAACCTTCAGAGCTGCCTGTCAGCCCAGCATATTTGTTGACATCAGCTGTCAGCCAGTTCTCAGAGGGACCAGTTGCCAGTTTCTTTGTGCAGAATGGACTGAACAGGGAGGAGGAAAGAGCAGGTGTGTTACATCCATTTCCATCACAACCTGCAGTGATGAATGCACACACATCACAGTGTGCATTCTCTGTTTCCCAGCTCTTGGGGAGGCCACTGACTTGCACAACATGACCAAAGACTCCTGAAGAAAGTCCAAGTCTACCTGGACTTCAGAAATCTGAGACCAGGCTGGGGAGGGCTAAGGGATGACCAGGAAAAAGCCAAAGGATACATCCAGCATTTTTTCTGTTCTTACTCTCTCAAAATTATATACAAAAAGCCTCACTTGACTGCTTGTATGCAGCACTGGCTGTGCTGTTCCTGGGATTTGCTTGCACAATGAATACCAAAATAATCTCCAGGAAGGATTGCAAAGGGGCTCAGTTTCATTTCCCATTTTGGACAGCAAAGCAACTATGCCAAGGCTGGACTGAAAACCTCATCTCCTCTGCAGGAGGGACTCCCTGCCCAGGCTCCGAGTGCCTGTCTGACAGCACATGAGAATGGAAGAAAGCACATGAGAAGTTTAGTACATAGATTAGATAGAGACTGGGGTTTCAGGGGCCTGGCTCCACTTTCAGCTCCCCCAGCCTCAATTTCTCTGGGAATTACATGGCCTTCTTTTCTTGGGTTGCAGATTCTCAAACGTTTCAGGGCTGGAGTGGATGTGCTGTCGTAGAAGTCACAGGGGAGGTTCTGGAGTAGCTCAATTACAGCCTCATCCTCTCCTGCCTCAGAAGACTGGAGACGTCTCTCTGGGAAGTAGTTGCTTGCAGAAAGATACTTCCTCCTACCTTGTGGTCTAGTGGTTAGAGCAGAATCCTATAAACCTCTTCCCAGAGTGGCCAGTGACTCACTGCAGCCCTGACACGCTGCCTAACCTTGTCCTCCTCCTGCCTGCAGCTCAGGACCACACTCAGCGCCAGCAGGGAAGGGATGCAACAGTGCTGCCAGTGATGAGGACAGGGGACAGGGGAAAAGCTACTGCTGCTGCTCAGGCTCTTCTGTAAAGAGCCAGAAGATGTGGGCATGCAATTCTGCTACTCCACAGTGTGCAGAGCACATGAGGTGCAGGATGGTTGGCTGCTGACACCGCTTTGCAGGAGTCTTGTCCTGTTACCACCTCTGGGTACAACAGTAGACAGGAGGCTTGTAGGGGGACCATATACGGGGTGTCAGACCCAGATCCCAGGGAATAAAGGTCTTGGATAGTTCCTGGTACTCACACTGCCTTTGGAGATATAGTTGGAATCCCTCATGATGTCCCTCGCCAGACCAAAGTCACAGATCTTCACCAGCTTCCCCTCACAGATGAGGACGTTCCTGGCAGCCAGGTCCCGGTGCACACACTGTGATGAGGAGAGAAGGCACTGTCACTGTGAGGGGCCTCCAGACAGCCCGTAGAAGCAGCCCAGCTCCAGCACTAGCCCATTTCTGGGGCTGCAGGGACAGGAGTCACCTCACATAATTTCAGGCATCTCCACCTCTAGGGACAATCATGGTCTAACCACTAGCAGAGCTACCACATTTTCACTGCCTGTCTGAACTGCTGCTCCTAAGGCAGCAAATGACATACAGACCTGGCAAGGGGAATCTGAACAACCCAGCAGAGAGGGGATAGCCAGGGACTGACCAAGCAAGGGGGCTTGGTGGGCTGACAAGGAGGGGATGTCTTTATCCCCGTTTGGACAATCCAACCCAGCAGTGTGAAGACATCAGAGTTACACCAGCCTAGCCTGTGCCTCCTGGTATGCCAGCATGTTGGGTGTTTCTGGATTAACAGCTCTGAGGTTTGCTCCATGGGGGAGCACTGACTATGCACTTTTAGGGATTAAACTGTCTGGCTGGAGGCAGAGAACCATAAATTTCTCTCTGCACATCACTGATGCCTTCTCTTAGCCCTGCTCCATGTGATGCTTCACACAATCCAGCTATATTGCTGCCTGCCCTGGACTAAGTCAGACCTTAGGAAATCCCAGGGCCTAGCCCTCTATGGTGGCTTTATTTCCACTAAACAAGCACTTCTGATGAGTCCTGGAGGGCTCAGAGCAACAGGGGTGTTCAGTAAGAGCAGATACTCTGCTGCAGAGCTCCTTGCACTTTAGCACAGGATGATTATCGGTTTGGTCATCCCAGTAAATAGGGATGATATAATGCCACAGCTGTGTTGAACATGGCTTGGGAGGAGCACAGTCAGGGAATTTGAGGTCTGAAGCTCGATGCGAGCCAAGACCAGCTGTCACGTGCAAATATAGTCATGCTGGTCCTCAGGGCTGTGTTTCCAAAGGAAGTGGTCAGCAGCTCTTCAATTGCATGGCTGCTTCTCCCATGAGGAGTTTGTCATGGACAGAGGGACAACAAGCAGACCTGACCACAGGACATGGCAGAGCACTGTTGGCCTCTGCCACTGCAGGCACCACAGACCAACCAGCATACTTACATTTTTGGAAGCCAGGAACTCCATCCCATTGGCCACCTGGAAGCTGAAGCCCACCAAGTCCATGTAGCTGAGGAGTGGAGACTCGTTTATCAGTGTCACCCGGTCTGTCCTTTCAGGAGCTGGAGAAGAAGCAGAGAAGGATGTTGGTGTTACCCTGCACACCAGTGGGTGTCCTGCCAGTGGAATGACACACGAGGGATTGCTCTGCCTCCAGCAAAAAAGGGGCAGAGCCAGGAGCTCTCATTGTGAGGACATCTGCCACCACTGCTGGACTAGTCCCAAAGGTGAACTTTGCCATCAAAGGTAATCAGCACCCAAAGTACAAGCATCTCTCCCTCCTGCTGTGGCCAAGCTGTTACCTGAGGGGGAATAGCTGTCCAGCTCGTACGGGGTGCCATAGTTAGAGGACTCGATGTCAGCATACTTGACTTCACCCTTCATGTCAGACATGGGCACATAGTCCAGGGAGTCATCCTTGCTCATGTCCATGTAGCCCCCGTCACTCTCAACAGACATGGAGAGGTGACTGTGTGGGAAAACAAAGAGGCTGTTCAGATCCAGAGGAGAGGAGGAGACACAAAGGATGGGGGCAATGATTTGTGAGCCTGAAATTCCTGAACACTCAAGAGCCAGCACTGAAATGTCACACACAGCGGGGAAAGAAGCCCTGCACCATGGATGCAAAGATGTGCAAATGGCACTGGAGAACCCCTTCCACCTCCTAACACACAGTGTCCTCAGTACTGGCTTTAAACAGCCCTGCCATATTCCTGAGGGTCTCCAGCTGTCCCTGCCCACAGGCTGAACCTTCTCATACTCCCCTTCCCTGATGGACCATGGGTTTGGCTCCACACAAGAGTTTGGCACTGGGTAGGGCAGGAAGAGGAACCAGGGCCACACAGCTCCACTGGTACCCCCAGGGCAGGAGGGTGGGCAGGAAAAACCCTCCACCTTGACCATGCACATTCCCAGGCTGGCCAGGACTGCATGGAGAGGGCTGACCTGAGCCAGTAGGATACAACCCTCCAACCACAGCTAAATCTGCCCAGTTTGGATCAGCACCTCTCCCATGGGTGAGCTGCAACTGCATCTGGGAAGCAGCATTGTGAGGTCTTCCACATGCAGGTGTTGGGCAAGGGAAACCTGCAGCATGCCCAGAGCTGTGGGGCACATCCCAACAGGCTTGGGAGACTGTGTTTAGGAGGATCTCAGCTGCCTTCAAGCAGGAAAGGCAGGGGGGAGCTGTAACACTGCCCTATTTTACTATTGTTTTGGTGTGTTGGAAGGAAATGCTGCTTTCTAACTTCCCATGGGACTATTTCTCTGTGCTGCTTCTGCCTGCACCCCCTACAGCTGGCAACCAGATGAAGGACCCTTTCCCTTTCCTTGTGGCACCTCTTGTGCAATGGCCCTTCTCCTAGCACTTCTCCCTTGGGCTCAGTAGCAGCACAATCTGCCCTAAAAATGCAGGGTTGAGGTCTTGAATAGCTAAGACATGCTGGAAAACCCTGTCTCTCTGTACTAAATGCATAGCTATTGCTACACCAATAAAGTTAATGATGCCAGGGAATGTTCCCAGTTGGCATGGAGCAGTGGGCATGTGTGCTAGAAAACTCAGACTCCAGGACACACAGTTTGCCTCTACTAACTCCCCACTGCCAGGAGCTGTTTGGAGGTGGCTGGTTAGCACATGGGCTGCTCTGACAAGGCAACAGAGCAGCCAGCTATGTCCCAGTGCTGGGTCAGTGTTGATTTCTGGAGGAAACATAGATATCCTTCCTGGTAGTACCAGCTTCCCTCATTTATGGGGCTAGGATGGGGCAGGCACCAGGCTGGAGGAGGGTGCTGCTTTGCAGGTACCTGTGCACATGGTCCTCCTTGGGGGTGTTCCCATACAGCTCTGCCTCTCGCCGTGCCTTCTCACCGTAGGACTGCAGGAAGGTGTGCTTGTTGCGGTGCAGGTAGTCCACCAGGTCCCCATAGCGGCAGTACTCAGTGATGATATAGATGGGTCCTGGAGGGAGAGAGCATCTGTGTCAGCCCTGCCTTGGCCACCACAGCAGTGAATTTCATCCCACAGAATGTAATTACCATCACCATTCCCAGAATCCAGGATGTCTAGGCAGGGCCAGGGGGAAAAGCCACCTTTCTGGTACTGAGTATTTTTGACCTCTGAAATTTGTGTTTGTGTAGGGAGGTGGGAGTTAACAGACACATATCTTCTCAGTTTCAATCAGGATGAAAGAAAGGCATTTAGACCCCCACAAGGCTTTCTTTGGGGAAGGGTGAATCATTATGAACCAGAAAACAGGAATTATTTTGTCTGAGGAGAGTTCTCCTTCCAGTACAGCTCAGGACATCAGGAAGAGAAGACAGGGTGCTCAGGGCTCATCTACCTCCTTTGGTGCAGGCCCCCAGCAAGTTGACAATGTTGAGGTGAGGTCCCAGGTGGCTCATGATCTTCAGCTCAGACATGAGGGCTTGTTTCTCGCTGCTCCGGGCTGTGGCTGTTGGGGAGAGCTGGTGTGAGTGGCAGGGTGAGGAGGGAAGTGCATGGCACTGTTTGGTCTTGTGGCTTTTGAATGTGGGAAAAGAATGGGGGGACAACTCACACTTGAGCATTTTGACTGCCACTTTCATGGTGGACTGTGAGTGGCTCAGGCCATGGGCTGTTGCCTCCACCACACGACCAAAGGCACCGGAGCCGAGAGTGCGTCCTGCAAGGAAACAGCCAGGAGACAAAGGTGGCAGTGGTCCTCGAGGAGAGGTGAAGAGAGGAGTTTGGAAAAGACAAGGGCCCTATTTGAAACCACACCAGTCTTGTTGCAGTTCATCCTGGTGGGCATGGATGTGGCCATGAGCTATAATATTTGGGGCTAGGGCTGTTTTCCAGAACTGCCATCTGCAAGAAAGGATAGCCAGGAATAATGCAGTGTTTCATGCCAAAGAGGGCAGCTGGCCTCCCACCATGGTCCCAGATAGTCCCCCTCTTCCAGGACCACATCATATCTATCTCCAGGGATCTCTGTGTTTATTCTGGGTTGGCCTCTTTTGGAGATCCCAAATCAAAATTTATCACCCCCGGACAACCAGAACCCCAGGGGTCCATCAGTGGAACCTGCAGAACCTTTACCTAACACCAGCTTGTCCCTGGGCACCTCCCAGGTGGAGTCATAAGGCAGCTGCATAGGATCCACATAGATGTACTCGTGTCCATCAGAGCTGACTGACTCAATCACCTTCCAGCGGATTTCATAACGTGGTTTCTGGAAAACAGAGCAGAGAGTGAAGAGACACCTGAGAGGCTGAGGGTCAGGGAGGTGGGTGGGCTTTGTTAGGGAGTCTTTAATCCCTGCAGCCATTGCCTTATTCCCCATGTTGTCTAGAGATGCCAGGGCATGCAGGTACTGATGGCCCATGGTCCCTGGCATGGCTGGGACATCATCAGGCCCAGCCACCCTAATGTGGTATCAGCCTGGGAACAGTCTCTCCTTTTACCTTCTGCCACAGGACGATCAGGATGATGAGGGAGATGACAGTGAGGACCAGCAAGGCCAGGATGACAGAGATGATGACCACTTTGAATGGCAAGGCTACAATGGTAAGAGGGACAGCAGTCAGACTCCTCCATCCCCGCACTGTCTGAGTACCCTGGGGAAAGGAGGGGACAGCAACACAGAGGTGTCCCCACACCCTTTGCCTTCCCTCCTCTGGTCACTGTCCCCTTCCTGCTATATTCTTTCCCTCAAGGCATTGACCCTGAGCTCTCCTCTGGGAGGGGACAGTCTCTGTCCTTTCCTCTTGGGCAGACTTGCCCAGCACCTGCAGGGCCACCCCACCAGGGATGACAGAGGGATTGTTACCACCTATTGAAGGGCCTGCTGCCTCCAGAGATGTTTGACCACGAGAGGGTGTAAGGAGCTAGAGGGGTGGTTTGCTTGGGGGAGAGCTGGCAGCCTTGGGACTGGGCTTAGACCACCCTTCCTCATATCTGGGATGTTCAGCACACGGGTGTTCAAGTCCGTGGCACCATCTAGTGACCCATGGGCTAATAACAAGACACTGGGGACCTGCTCAGGTACTCATGTCTTGCCTCCCTGGAGGGATGACTCTACCAGTGGTGGGAAGAGGATGTCCATGGCCAGTATACATAAGGGCTCCAGACTCCTCCTGGAAAACATTTTCTCCTCAACCCAAAGGAGGCTTCATTTTGGGCAGAAACACCCAGGTTTTCTGCCTCTGAGGACTGCAGAACTGGTTCCCAGCACCTCTAGGTTGGAGCCACAGAGAGAAAAGTCCAGCTACCCACCAAGCGGCTCCAACACTTCCCTCAGCCCTCACCATGTGGGACCAGAGTGATGTCCTGGGAGTTGGTGCCCAGGAAGTTTTGCACGGTGCACCTCAGGAGCAGGGGCTCATCCACCCTGTGCAGCTGCAGGGTGCTGTTCACACGGAACACCTGCCGCTCTGCGTGGTACGTGGCGTTGGTCTGCAGCCCAATCTCTGCCGACTCGTTCCCCAGCAGCCGGGTGGGCTGGCCCTTGGTGCTGCACCTGGCCCAGGGGGAGGATAGAGGCACCTGAGAGGCAGCTGGGAACATGCGCCACCATGGGATTCCCAGGTGTGTGGTCAGCAGGATGCAATTAAATAATAGTCCATTATTCTAATAAATGCAAGAATCCAGCTATTCCCCCGGGCTCCATCACTCCACTCACCATTTGATGTCGCTGCAAGTAGACCAGCTGATCTCTGGCTGGGGCATGCCTTCAGCAGAGCATGTTACAGTCTGCTCCCCACTGCTGGCACTGCTGTTCTCCTTGAGATCCACCACTTTGGCTGGCACTGAAAGCAAAAGACAGTGATGAGAATGAATTCTCATTTCTGACTGCAGGATGGAAGGGGAATGTGATTCCACTGGGGAATGTGATTCTACTGTGCCCCTAACATAGCCTAGGGATCACATCAGTTGTGTTTTACTTTTGAAGGCTGACAGCAAAGAGAATAAGGTTTGAGAGGGTTATGGAGGAGATCTACTCCCACCTAGCTTGCTTGGAAAGCACAGGTGAGCAAGGGGGAAAGTGCTGGACATCAGAGCTGTGCAATCATCTCTGCATCTACTGCCTTAGGCCAGGGCATGAAGGCCAAGCTGTTGATGTCTGTGCTACCTCCCTGTCCCCCTTGCTCCAAGACCAAGTGTGAGATATTTCAAGTGAGCGTGTTTCTTGCTTGAATGCTTTTACATTAACCAAAACCACTTTGAAGCTGTAGCCAGAGGAAAAAGGGTTCTGCAGCAAAAGATGGTGCCATCCCCTGAGGCTGCTCCCACACTCCTCAGCCCTCTGTCTGCATGCCCATCCTCACCATTTATCTGCAGATGGAAGGACAGCTCCTGCTCATCATCCTCATTTAAAGCTCGGATGGTGTAAAATCCTCCTTCTTCCTGCTTCACTCGCACCAGCACCAGAGCCGTCTGGTACCTGGGGGAGACACAGTCCCAGAGTGATGGATGTGGGAAGGTGTCTGGAGACTGATAGCGCTTGGAGGAAACCAGCTCCCACCCACCTGATGCATGCTTGAAATCCACTCATGGAAAAGCATTCAACAGCAACTGTGTCCAACCACTAAGTTGGAGATTGCTCTGTGAATTACCAGATGCCTGCACCCTGATGACAAATGATGGGCTCCCACCTGGTTTCTGACAGGTTCCTGCTGGTGATGGTGAACTCGCTGCTGCTCTCCATGGTCAATGTCTTGTTGTTCTTCAGCCACACAATGCTGGGCTGGGGATAGGCCTCCACCTCCACCTGGATGGTGTGGCTCTTGTGGACCTCAGCGTACACCGTGCTGGGCAGGTGGGTGTGAAAACGCACAAAGCCACGCTCTGAGAGGGGGAAGAAGGGATAGAGGGGTCAGACATAGAAAAAAAAAACCCTCTCCATCCCCTTGGACAAACACGGATCTGGAAAAAACCTCTCTGAACACCAGAACACTCAGGGCAGCTCCAGATCCACCCCTCAAGGCTTCGGGTTTGTGCTTGAGAGGAGTGTGGATACAGAGCCACACTGGAGCAGGGGAGCTGACAGGGCAGCAGCATTTGGCTGTTAGCTCTCAAGGTAACAGGGATGGGGCAGGTTCCCTCTAATTACACAAAAGAGGACAGATGAAGATGGCAGGTGACAATACGTTTCCACATCATCTTGGCACTGTCCAGTGCAGAAGAGTTCATACCCATGCTCTCAAGTGTCTTAAAGGGTCACAAAAGCCATGGTGGGAGATCTGGGATGTTTTGAGACAAGAAATGGGCAGGAGTGACACGAGGTGAGAGCTGGCTCTTTGCCATGTTTACTTAAAGCAAAGGTGAGGACGGGAGAGAGCAGGAGGGTGTGTAGAGAAGAGAGGGGGTCACGCTGGGACATCCTGAGTGGACGCCCACATGGTTTGCTGGCTTTGGGCACGTGGGCAGCAACGCACCAATGACTTGGACTGTGATGTCCTTCCGGTCTGTTTTCTCATGGTAGCCCTCGGAGACATTGCAGACATAGGTCCCACTGTCCTCCAGCTCTGCATCCTGGATGATGAGGATGGAGCGGATCTCATGGGTGGATCCAGGTAGGAAGTCAGTCACCGGCTCCACAGTCTTCCCTGCCTGCACAGGGGGACAGGAGACATGGTCTGAGGAGTGAAGAGCATGTTCTGCCACTGGAGCTATAAAGCTGAGCTCACAGGGAGGGAGGAGAAAAGGATAGAGGACCCCAGTCTGGATGCCACAGAGACAGGGAATATGTGCTCATGAGATGCCACTGAGACAGAGCCTTAATCCAAGGATATCCCCATCAAACCTCCCTGTGCAGCAGCAGCAGCGTCCCACATGGGGATACTGATGAGTGATTGCCATGGGACATCTGGGCAAAGGCTGGAGCTGCTGCCAAGAGCCTGTGGGTCTGGAGCACTCACCTGCTTGCGGGGATAATCCCAGTTGAAGTTGACCAGCTCATTGCCACTCACGGTGCACAGCACGGTGACGTTTTCTCCCTGACGCACTATGGTCTGCACTGCACTGATGGAGACGTTCACAGATGACACTGAGGGAAAGGTGGAAGAAAGACAGGACTAAATCCAACCTTCAAACTGATCAGGGCATCACTGAGGGGACAGAGGGAGAGTTTTGGTGTCCCCTGACACTGGGCTGAAGGAACAGCCACGGTAGGCACACAGCTGTGCTAAGACAATGGCACTCACCCTGGATCCTGTAGACATAGAAGGAGTCTGAATCCACCTCCTGGTCATCCACAAATGTCCGGCAGAAATAGGTCTTATCCTCAAAGAAACCTTTGAATCCTTGTTGCGGATCATAAGCAGCTGGGATGGGGTTCTCCACCTTCTTCTCATAGAGGGTCACCTGCATCCGTGGGTTGGTCACACGGCATGGGATGACAGCCTCTGTGTAGCCCGTGATGAAGATGAAGGCCTCTTCAGAGTTGACTGTGGGGAGGAACACTAGGGAGGGATCTGTGGGAGAGAGGGAACACTAGTTACAGAAATCTGCTTGAAGCTTAACCAGGACTGCCCTGTGCTCCTCCAGGAATGTGCCAACACAAGGCTCTGTCTCCACACTAGTGGATTGCTTCTTCCCATACTCTCTGTGGCAAAGTAGAGCTGCATATTGTGGGCTTGTCAAAGCTCCTCTGGGAGGGTAAGAGAGACCCAGCATCACCTGTATCCCCCACCACTTGTCCCAGCACACCACACATCAGCCTCTCCATGAGCTGGCATACCAGAGACATGCCACAGTCAGAGAGACCTGCCCTAAGGGCTCTCCTGCAACTGGAGGAAGGATTTGGAGGTCAGGTGCTTGGAGACAGAACAGTACAGCAAAGCCCTCTTCCCCCTGTTTGCTAAATCCCATGGAAATGCAAAGACAAGGATATGTTGTTCCCTACCTGGAACATAGATGTACAGGGATTTCCTCTCCACTGGCTCTGGAGTGTGGTCAGGGCTGTAGCTGCACGTGTACTCCCCGGTGTGATAGCCTGTCACATTCCTGAGGGTGAGATTGCTGACGAAGACACCATCCCTGTGCTCCAGGGAGGCAGCGAGGGGCTGACCCTCCCGTTCCCAGACCAGCACTCTGTCCCCATAGCACAAGAGGGAGAAGGTGCTGCGGAGGCCGAGTTCAAGCTCAGTGTCTGTGGGTTCGATGTGCAGCCTGCTGCCCCCAGATGTCACCTCCAGTAGACCTGAGAGAGGAGGGAGATGAGACCAAATTGGATTCTTCTAAAATCCAAGCAGAAGCATGCTGGAGCACCATCTCATGCCAATGTATTTGCTTTGTAGTGTCAGCATTTACACTGAAATATAACCTTCCTGGATTTGTTCTCCTTGGTGTAGCCACCACTGACAAACCCATGCTCTCCTCAGAAATGTCCTGTCAGCCTAGACTTTGGGGGTTCACACTTCATTCCCTCTACCTCCTGCAACACTTAGTGGAGAACAAGCAACATATCATGGGGTTTATCAGTGTTCAAAGTAGCCCACACTGTCTGTGGCAGTGCTGGGTGAAGAACTCCCCATTTTATGCTTTAACTGTGTCTATCTCCATCCAACCTTTCTGCAATGTAACTGCATCTTCAGTGCCACCCAGTGCTGCTGTCCAGTGTCATCAGGATAGCTCAGAAGGGACTTGGGGCAGTGGCTGAACAGAGTTAGGGAGGCAGCCATGCTGTGATGCTGGGTGTTGGACCAGCCCAAGGAGCACCCTTGATGAGGACAGAGCTGGAAATGGGGGAGACCTGGGCCTCCCCCATATACTTGTTCACATTTTTGGCTTTGATGCATCCTGTGAGCTGGTCTAGATGGCCCAGGGAGATCACAGTCACCCTGCTGACCCCAAAATGAGCCTGTCTCTGTAAAGGCAGAGATATACACCTCTCAGATGCACCTTCAAAGGCCTGGGAAGGCCATACCAGGCAAGGAAAAAAGGAAAAGAGGCAATTCTCTGCTCTGCTGTCTGCCTCTCCACAGGGAAAGTGTCAGACAGGACACAGAGTAGGCTGAAACAATGTCAGTTTGCAAGACAGTGGAAAAGAAATGAAAGTAAAACCTTGCAGGAAATCCTTTGGAAGCAATAGAGCAGGCAAGGTCTTCCTGAATGGCTCCCTATGTCTCTTCCAGCTTCCTTGTTTCACCCTTTGTCCAGATGTCCCAGTGGGACTGGGACATGTGTTCCTCCCTGGTGTCCCCATGGATGGGCAGGACAGCTGGGGACAGCCCCAGGGTGATGCAGCAATGCTGTGAACAGCCCACATGCAGCCAGGTGCCCTGGTGCCTTGACACGAGGGATTATTGTACATATGGGATCCCTCCTGCTGTGGGGGTGTCCCTCATGTTCAGCTACTGCGAGTTCTCAGGCATCTCCTAAGGAAGGGCTGAGCACACCTGGCAGTGCTCCCTAGAGAAAGGTTTCCTTCTTCCACCATGCTGTGCATCACCATGAGGCAGGTGGGGACTTTACATCCATCCCACCACAGGATTGAGTCAGCCATGAATCCGAGTCATTAGTAGGGATAGATGTGCCTGGAGCATGCTGTGCACCCCTGTGCCCCGCCATGGCACTGCTCCTTTCCCCCCCCTCACCCTGCAGTGATTATCCCAGGGCAGCATCCCAGCCCAGGGATCCCCTGATCCTGCACACCCTTCCCAGCCACAGCACTCACCAGTGAGGATGAGGAGCCAGAGACAAGTGTTCAGAGCAGGGCACAGCATGGTGGGCTCTGGGCTGGGTGGCCGAATCCTGTCAAGAACAAAGTGGGATGAGCACAGCACTCAGCAGAAGAAGTGTCCCTTGGCAATCCTGGGCAGGAGGTCCCTCAGTCCCCACTCGAGTCCTGGGCTTTCTTCTCTAACTCAGAAACCTCCCATCTTTTTCCAGTTTTCAGCCTTTACCCCTGTCAGGGTGGTTGGTTGGCTGGTTACCCCTCACGCTGGATCTCCACAAGGAGCAGTTTCTAAGGCATCTCCCTCTGGAAAAACAGGGATTTTGCTGGAGGCTGCAGCAGTTTTGTCAACTCTTGCTCATCTCTGCTGGAAATGCCGCTCCCCCCTTGGAAGAGCCCTGCCTTCCTCCCTCCCTCTGCTCTACCACTTGCCTTTTTTCCCCTTAGTTTTTCTTCCCTCAGTCCCACTGAGATAAAACTTGCTAGAAAACAGATCCCACTCCAACCCTCCCACATTGTTTGCTCCTTCCAATGAAATAAAAGAAGCCTTGTCATGGTATTTTTTTGCTGGCTGGGATTAAAACACTGCAAGCCTGGAGAAACTCCACAAAAAATGAGTTTCTTGTATTTAACTTTTAAATATATGTATTTTAGAGAATATTTACAAGGGGTTTTTAGTTAAAAATCCATTTAATCAACATGTCTCAAGAAATTTTTCCACTGAGCTTTTTCAGCCCTCCCTGGTGCAAACCAAGAGACGAAGGCAGATTACCCTAAAAGCAAGAATCTGTCCCCTGAGTGTTGGGGTGAGAGGTAACCTTCATGCCTGAAGGGATAGGGATGAGTATATCTGAAAAGCAAAATGAACACACACTAACACACTAAAAGGGGAAGAGTAAGGGGAAAGGTTTCCTCTGTGACTGGACAAAGTTGGGGGGAAAGGAGTCCACTAGTTCTGAATTTGGGGATGCTCCTGTATGGAGCTGAACTTCACAGCTCAGCCACTCTGCAACCCAGGGCTGAGCTCCTGCCCTGCTCCTGGGGCACCTCCCAAGGCAGATCCCAAGCAGAAGCCCCTTGTGATGCCAGCAGTGCTCTGGGGAGCTGCCCCCCAGGCTCGAGGGGGGTTAGTGGCAATCTGGACTCACTGACCTGGCCCCAGGCACTGTCTCTTACTGAGCTCTCTGCAGCCTCTTGGCCCTGGAGTGGCCTCCCGGTCTGCTTGATGTTAAGGAGGAAATGGTTTTTAAATGACGTGCATTTGTCAGATGTTTTTATTATTCTCTTGCTTTGGCTCAACAAAAGTTTGATCTACCAGCAAATCCTTCCAGGTCTCCAGCTTATTCAGCAATTTCCCTCTCCCCCCTTCAGAAAACCCCTGCATGACTCTCTCTGTCCCTCTGCATTTGCCAGAGGGGATAAGAGCACTTAGGGGAAGAGCTGGGGATCGGTAGGATGAAAGGATCAAGGTGAAATTTAGGCTGTAAATGAATGTGACCTCCCTGCACCCACTCTCAGAGAGCACCAAGCCAAAGGAGAGAGGAGGATGGACAACCTAATCTCTGCTCCCTCAAGGCACTGAAAAACAATTACCTTCGTTCCCCAATTCTCCTTTACAGAGGTGTGTGATTCATCCATTATTCAATGTCCAAGGTTGTAAGGACAACTGGGCTCCTCTCCTTTCACCCCTTCCTGCCCGCACGCACAAGCCAGGTTGTATTCACCACCCCAACCCACAAATACGTGCCTGCAAGTGCCTAAGATCTCCCCAAGCTCATGCCCAGCTTTCAGCTGCCTGGCTGCCACTTAGTCCTGTTGCAGGAGAGATCTTGGCTTCCTCTTCCCGCACAGACAGGTCCCTCACTCCACCAGTGCTCTCTGTAGGATCACTGACGGGGCAAACCCCTGCCCTACTGGAACTAGAGAACCAGGCATGGGTGTGCTGGTGCTGGGCTGGCAGGGGTGTTGCTTCAGCGAGCAGTGAGAGCCCCACAGCCCCCGCCTGCCGCCTCTGGCCACCTCCGCTGTGTTCATAGCTGGTTTTAATAAAGCTGCTGCTTTTGCAGAAAGGCATTTCTCTTGGAGATGCTTCCCAAGCAGAGTGGGAGGGTGGCAACGTCTCGCAGAGAGTGGTGACCTCTCCCTTGTTTGTCTGCTCTGGCCAGGGCTAGAGGCAGACTCAGAGACGCTGAGCTCTGCCTGCCCTGCAGGATACACGGGGCAGACTGGCTTGCAGAAGGACAAGCCTTTCTCTCCCTGTCATGGGGACATGTGTGCTTGTACTTGTGAGTGCACACAGGCATTTCACAAGGGATGCAAATACACCCAGCTCACTGCCAGCCTTGGGAGCACTTGTTTCTCTCCTCAGTCCCAGCTTTTGTTCTCAGCAGGTACTGTAAGTGCCACTATGAGTGCCAGAGAAGGAGGGGCAACCCCACTCAGTGATCCAAAAGCAGGCACCAAGACATTATCCCACCCAGGCACCCAAACACAGGTACCTACACAATGCTCAGCTGCCTTGAATGGTCTCCTCCCACTCCTATAGGTTAGCAGGGTGCCATGAACCCCTCAGACTCCTACATCCTTCCCACAGGCCAGGACCTGGGTATTTTTAAGCCCTGGGACCGTTTGCCTCCACCCAACCTGGCACGATTCCGTAAGCCAAGGAGCTCCTGCAGCAATTCCATGTCCAGCACCCTTCACTCAGCCCTGCAGCAGCCTTCCCCCTTGCAGTTGCCAAGGTGATGTCCCAGGTCTCCATCCCCATAATATATCACTCACCATCCTCCCCTCCCTGCCAGCACAGGTACCGACCTTCTCCCTGCCTCTCTCTGTCTCTGTGATTTGAGGTTAAGCCGGTCCTGGCCAGGCAGGGAAAGGAGCTTTTCTCTCGGGCTGCACTGTTTATTATTCTAAAGGAGGAATTTGGCTGGGAGAGGAGACAGGAGGTCGGCTGGCTCGCAGGGCAGGCAGGCTGGCTGTGTGACACAGCCCCATGCCATATCCAGCCCCACATGTCTGTGGGGTGGCTGTGCTTCCTCGTGGGGCTCATGTTCCAGGGGCCAGGCTGGGGTTCTGCTGAGGGCTGAGGGACAGCCAGCAGTGTGTCCCTGTTTTCTGCTGCCCAGAGAGGCCAGAGCTGGGCACTGCAGGACAGGGAAGTGTCTGGAAGGTTTGGAGACCGAACAAGACACAGATACAGGCAACTGTCCCTGTCGGGTGACACAGATGATGTCTGTCCTTATCTCCCCCCTGTAATCACACCAGCCTGGCCACACGTGTGGTCACAGGAATGTACCCAGGGGCCGCTCCTCCTCTGGACATCCAGAGTGGAGAGGGAGTTTGCAGCCGAGAGGAGACCCGAGCCAAGCCTGGGGCTCCCGGCGTTCCCAGCTCACCACTGTGCTGGCAGAGGCAAGAGACCCATGGCTGGCTGGAGCCAGGCACTGCTGGAAGCCTGTTTGAGCATCCACAGCCTTGTGCTCCTGCAGTGGGTTTCATGGGGTGATGGAATAAAGGGGGTCACCCTGACACCCCTGAGCAGCAGCAGCAGAGCTGAGCAGAGGACAGCCCCATCACAGGCTCTGATGGCCTGTGATCCCACAGACAGGATACAGGAGAGAGGGCCAGAGCAGAGGTCAAACAGCACAGCCAGGGCCACAGCTGCGCCAGGACCAGGATTCAAGTCTCATGATTCCCCATCTCATGACTTGAGAGCTTCTCCAGAGCAGCCCGCTCCCATTTCTCCTGCATCCCAAATCCGATGACAGCTGAGCTTTCTCCTCCACCTCCTCTCCCACTCCCTCGCTCCTGCAGACAGGGGCTGATGCCTCTGGGGCTGATGAACTTGGACAGGAATTCCTGTAGCAGGATCAGGGATACGCCCAGGGTTTTTGATACGAGGAAGAGCAGTGTCCAGCCTCTGATGGGGATGGTGCCACCTTTATTCAGGGAGGACCATTCCCTCAGCCGCCTCTGCTACTCCTTGCACCTCACGATGCCTTGATAAGGAGCTCAAACCTTACTGACTTATTAATGTTCCCCCACACCAGATCTCTCTCTAAGGATTCTAGTAAGCCAAAGATGCCTTTGCTAACGCCCAAAATATGTTGTGTGGGCTCAATCTTGACTATTCTTGGGTAACAAGGCAAGAATTTCCTCTGACTTTGCTCTACATGCCCTGCCACACCTCTGAGCCCCCTTCCTTCTGCTCTTGCTCCCACCATGTGGACAGCACAGTGTTCCTGGCAGATCATTTCAGCACACATGGCAGCCACTGCTGGCACAGGCATTGCATGGCACTGCCTGTCTGCAAGCATGGCTCATGTGGGACAGAGCCATTTCCAGCCCTGCAAATGCCTTAAAGCATGAGAGACCTACACAGAGGACCATCCACACCAGGGATGCCCTCCCAGTCCTCCACTGTCCTCCCCAGCATGGCTAGACCAGGTTTCTTGCCTCTCCACACAAGTGCCCTGTGCAGAACCAGGGTGGGGCAGGTCCCACAAGCACCCCCAGAGCTGCTGGAGTTGGGAAGAGGATAGCCCAGCATGTTGGGGAATGGGAGAGCAAAGCCAGGCCTCTCACACAGCCATCAATCCTTTCTCTTCCTCTGGATTTCTATTTCTAGCCCCTTGTCTTTGAGGGCTGTGCTTCCAGGAGCTCCCACAATGCTCGATGGTCCCACCATCCTGCCAAGCAGGCAAGGGACATCTGGTGCAAATTAGCGGGAAGGCAAATACACTTCATTTCTTCTTTGTCTAAGTGCATCTGAGTCATTAAGTGAGATCATGGGTGCCCATGTGCAATAAAAAATTCCCCGTATGGATCCCATGATCAATGTCCCTCGCAGCATGGGAGCAAAGGCTTCTCCTGGCAGGGGAGGGGGACACCGTCCCCTGCTTTTGAAGGCAAAAAGCTCTCTGAGCAAAGGCTGATGACCCCTGAAACCCAAGCCTTGCTTGTCCAGCAGCGAAACTCCTTGGTTTGTCCTGTTTTCCTCTGCCACCCTCCCTCCGGCCTCTGCGACTGCTTCTTTCCCACCCTTTAATCTAAATAAAACTGAGTGGTTGTTTTTTTTTTTCCCTTGGCTGGATTCATCTGGAGTTGCAACATCTCTCCTCTGGGGTCCCTTGGCTCCCATGACACTGTGTTTACTCACAGGCCAGATTATCATCACAGAGCCCTTTTTCTTTTTCCCAGCAAATGGCTAGAATTAGGCAGGGCACACACATGGGGAGCCTGTCAGCCCAAGGCCCATAAACGGCTGCTGATAAAACACAGAGGTAGGAAATCTGAAACCAGGCTGAGGAGCAGCCAGGCTGGGGAGTCCCTGTGTCCCACATGCCATCCCTGCCCTGGGGACAAGCATCTGAGGGCAAAACCCTCCTCACCTGGCTACCTGTCAGTGCCAAGGGGGCCCTGAGGCTTTACCCAAACACTGGTGAGACCAAGGGATGCTGAGAGCCCTGAGCACTTGTTTGCAAGCTGCTGGACTGGGGGTCTGTTTCAGTCAGGGAAAGCTAAGGTTCTGCAAGCACTCACAGGCAGAATCACTAATGCCAGAACACTGATTTTGTGAGACTGGGAAGATGTGACTAAAGCCACAGCCCTCCTACAGACCAAGCTCTCTTGGAGATGGGCAAAGCAGGGACAGATGCCACCTCTGGGGTGGTACAAGCTCAAGGACACCATGCCTACAGGTGGGGATGGCTCTCTTGCCTGCCAGCCTGCCAAGGGCCCTCATAGGCTTTGACAGCATCTGACAGAAAGCCAAAAATGAAGACTATGACCCTAAAGAAGAGGGGGAGGCTGCCAGGGAGGATGACAAGTCCATGCTGAGCCTCAGCAGTGTGATTCAGCAGCCCTGGGGTCAACCATGTGAGGAATGGGGTGGGGTGGCAAGCCCCACACAGTCCCATTTGACCACAGCCATCCTTCTTCTCCAAGTGAGGGGGGACCACAACGTCCACACACATACGATTCAGCAAATCTCCAGCCTTGGGCTCTCCGCAATACATCACTGTGAGGAGCCAGCACAGGGGGACGTGGGACCAGGGCAAGCCCTGCACTCTCAACCCAATCCCCTCCGTTTTCCCCCTCAGTTTTAAGCCCATGGGAGACAGAGGAAACGAGTGACCCATTTAGTGCAAGTTCAGAATAAAAAGAAACATCTGTTTGGAGAGGTGCCAGTGTTATAAATAATCCCCCAGCCCCGAGTGATGGTATTCGTGGCCCTTTCGGCTGCGCATGCTCCCCTGCTTCCGCTTGCAAAGGAAAGGCCAGACCCTGGGGCTGCTCCCCGGAGCCTGCAGCTTGGCCCAGACTGTGGGAAAACCCTGGGTGAAGACCAGGACCCACCTGGGACTGGGGAAGGAGGGATGGGAGTGTTGGGAAGAATGGCTGCCACGTGCCAGGCAATGCCTGGCTGTGCCTTGCTGCACAGCCCACTTCTCACCCTGGTCAAATCCTGCCAGCCTTGCTCTCCATAGGGCAGCCAGTGGGTGCCAGTGCCATGGTGGTGCTGGGACTGGTCTGTGGTGGTACTGGGGGCTGGCCAGTATTTTGGAGCAGAGCCCTATGACTGGCTTTGTGCACAACTGGGGATGCTCATACCAGATGGGGGGAGCAGAGCTCTGTGCAGCCTCAGGGCTCACCCCTTGCCATGTGATGTCCCACTGGGGGAGGCACAAATGCACCCCTTGGGAGCATTTCAGCCCTTCCCAATGCTCTTCTCCAGCAGGATGTTCAACAGAGCCCAGCTGGGGCTGCCTATGACCATCCACTAACTTCTCCATTGCCCCAACAGTAAAGGCATTTTTGGGAAAACACACCACGCTGCTTCATGAGCATGCAAGCAATGTGAATTATGAACATGGCTGCAGGACACCCAAACCACAGGCCAGGACCCATGTGGCTTCCACATTGCTTCACCACTGGCCCCTCCAAGCCTTGGGGCTGGCTGACAGCAGTGACTCAAAGAGTTCTCTGATCCTTCAAACTGGTATATTCAGGGGTCCCAGCTCCTGGGCATGTGGATGAGTGTTGCCTATCTGAGCTGAGCCCATCTGCTTGCCTGCTGCTTTTTCCCACTCAAGTGGGGAGTGGGAGAAGCACAGTTTATGGGACCAAGGCCAGGTACCCTCTTGGCTGCTTACCCCATGTCCTGGCACACCTGGGGCTTTCCTCGCTCTTGTTCCATTGCTGCAGGAAAGCTGTGTTTGCCTTCCTGTAGTGATTCAAGGGAAGCACTCCCCTAAGGTATGCAGAGGGAGAAAAACAGTCCTCACCAATCCGCATCTCCATCACTTGCTCGTGGCTGCTGTGGTGGGGCCAGGGCTGAAGCCAAAGGTCCCAGCTGGCTCTAATTAACCACTAATCAGCTGTGAGGGGAGGGCATGGAGGCAGGATGAGAAAAGGAGCCATCCCAAGCCTTAGTAGGATGTAGGGGCTTTGCAAAGCTCTGGGAGCAGGCGGGGTGTCGTGGTCTTACCAGCCCCACATCCCAGCAAAGGATGAGCAACCTGATCCTCTTGTGAGCATTTCCCTGAGATTTGGATCTGTGGAGGAGATAATCTCCATGGATGCATTGGCTCTTCTTGGCTTCCTGTGAGGGACCCAAGCTTAATTGCTTTGTTCTGGGGCTTTAGGCTCTCGTGGCTGGGATTAGGCACTCACCAGCTCTGTGGTCAGGGCACCCTTTGCCTATCTGCAGGATCCAGAGAGGAGCCTGGCACCATAGCCAGAGTGGGAGGGGATGGGGCCTCATAGTGCTGGCTGTGAAGGGCAGAGGCTGCTTTCAGAACAGGGCTCTTTGTTTGGCCCTGTTACTTCTGGATTTCTGAGAGAGAGCAAAATTCATCTCCTGGTGCAGCTCTTGGTGCTGTGGGCTGATCCTGCCTCCTCCTCCATAGGCTCATGACTGGGGCAGGAAGACCATGATGGTGACACTTGGCACCAGGACTGTAGAGATGGATCACCTCTTGCTGCATGCTCTAGCCAGGCAGCATGAGCTATTTGCAATGAGCTACATGAGCTATAAGCTATTTGCAAGGGTCCTTTATAATCTCTCCTCTCAGTCACAGAGCAGAAATCAGCTCCCACCTGCACCCACACTCTGAAAACAGCCCCTGCTATGCCCAAAGCCTGACAGAACCTCCAGAGGAGAAGCAGAGGCAGGACTTGGCACCAGCAGCTGCCAGGACCTCCTGCCCTCCCCTGAGCCCCGCTTTAAAATGGGCACCGAGTCCTGCCCCTGAATCAGACCATATTCTCCCAAGCAGCTCCCAGGCTGGAGAAGGAAACTTGGCAGCTGCCTCTGGGGAGAGGAGGGAACCCCTCTCATGGTGCCGGCAGAGCTCAGCCCCAAGCAAAGCAGTGTTTCTGTTCTGCCACCATTGCTTGGCAAAGGCTGAAACCAAGGTGACTTCCAGTTTGGGAGTGAGAATGAGCTTGCATAGCACAGGGCTCGAAATGGTGTACTTTCTGCTGGCACCGGTTCAGACAAACCCACAAGCAAACATATTTTTTTGTATAAATAAGACAGTGTGTCTCGCCAGTTAAAGCAATTCAAACATGAATGTAGCAATTTAATTGGTGCCAATTGCTGTGTCTCAGTAGCATTAAGATTTCAGTCACAGACTCTTTCGCATGGTAGATGGGCCGGATGGGGGAAGGCAGAGGGACCAGCAGGATGGGGCTGAGGGGCAGACTGGCCCATCTTCTGCTTCAGGACCTTCAACCCCATGAGCATGTGCTGCCCATGGGGACCCTTCCACAGCAGGGAGAAGGTGCCTCTTACTCCTTCTCTGTTCTGGTTTGCAGCCCAGGGTTTGACAGCCAGTACAGTGCCCTGATATATCCCTGCACTCTCCAATCCTTCCCTGTTCCAGCTCCTGCACGCCACAACCTCCTGGCAGTCCCATCACACACACTGGCTCTTGCTGAGCCCAGGGATGGGTGTTACAGGAGTTCTGGATGGATGAGCAGGTGCTCCTGCAGGTATGGCCTGGAGACGATGAGTCCATCCATGGGTGCAGGACAGATACCACACACTACACCACCCTGGCTGTCCTTGCACCAGCCTTTCTGTGGGACTTCCCTGAGCGCCCTGCTCCCTCCACAGGCTCTGCACACCACAGTCCTCTGGCTCTGCAGGTCACTGGTTTCAGGGGAAGGGTACAAACACAGACCAAGGTATGCCACAGCCTATTGTGCAGCCAGGAATGATGGAAGAGCAGGATGAGGGGCAGCACATCACTGTACAGCTTCTGCTACCAGGCTGGGGAGTAATGGACACATGGGATGCCCTTGCACAGCACATGACCCATCCCAGTACCTCTGTGTGCATCCCCAGCATGTGTCCATGTCCTTGTCACAGCTGGGTCTGCTCTGTGTCCCATGTGGTGCCAGGAACATGCTGCCCTTCTAGGAGGAGGTGTCCCAGTGGGAGAGGAACAGGACAGAGGTGTGCTTGGCTTGGGCACCCTAATTAGGCAACAGGGGAAAGGAGGAAGGGAAGCAACTACCCCTAAAACAAGCCTCGTTATGTCCAATTTGCCTGGTGGAGCGGAAGGAGGCTCCTGGAGCTGCTCCAACCTCTCAGGAAACAATACCCAGTCTATACCCTCCCCTTGCAGCTCTTCTCCAGGGGATTTCTTTCCCTTGGTTAAAGTATAAACAAACAAACTCCACAAAGTGTTCAGCTTCAATCCTCCCTCTCAGGGATAGGATACATCCAGCCAACCCCAAGCCCACATGGTCCCCAGCTCCTTCCAACTCTGGGTTAAAGGCAGCCTCAGCTGCCAGAGGCTGTGCTCCCACGGGATTTATCCACCACAGGGCTCCTTTGCTTCCTGCCCTTTGCCGCTCCAGCCCAGGAAGATGCTTTGCTGGAGCCTGTCACTATGGACATCATTGCAATCTCATCTCACTTCAGCACAGCATCAAACACTGGGGCCAGAGGAACCTTGGGGACCAGACACAGAAGTCCCAGCCTGGACTCTCAGGCAGCAGCTGGTCATTTAGGCAATGCCACAGCCAGTCAGCATGGTCTCTTATTGCACAGCATTGCTCCCACAGCTAGAGAGCATTTCTTAACCTCAGCTTTCCCCTGGTGCTCACTAAGACATTCCTGTCTTGCCCTTGTCCTGGACAAGGTCTCAGTGCTCTCCTCTCCCTAACTTTTTCTGAATGTCTTTGAAATTCTCCCACAGACCCTTCAAAAATGAGGCTGAAAGAGATCATGGTATCATTGTCCTGTTGCAGTGCCCATGTCCTCCCAGCCAGAGCTTTGCCTGATGTCCTTTGAGACCTGTGGGGCTGAAGGAACCCAGCCTCATGTCTTTCAGCCTACTGACATTTCCCTTAGAATGTCTTTTCTCTCTGTGGTGACCTCTCCTGTGCATGAAGTCTATGTGTTACCTCTCTGCAACACCCACTGACCAACAAGCCCCATCAATCCCTCTTCCAGTCCTCTGCTTTAGGGAGAGAGAAAACCCTTTGCATGCTGCAAGTGGGTTGCTGTGCTTGGTGTTTCATCAAAACACTGACCCCTCTTGTTGCACCAACGGATTCAGGGGTGTTTCTTGCCCAGGGTTAGTGACTCCCATAAAAGCTACAGCACACCCAAGCCCACCCCTTGATGGCCCCTGTGGAGCACTGGGTCTCAGCATTGCTAGTTCAGGGTCATCCATGGGAGACCCTCTGAAAAGATTTGGGAATGCCAAAGCCCTGCACGCAGGGTTTGCACACCAAACCAACTAGTTTAAGCAATTTACCCAATGCTTTAGCATAAAAACCGTTTGCTCTGAGACAAGGAGGGAGCAGCACAGCAACCCTTTCCACCACAAATTCTGCTTTGAATGACTCCCAGTTGACAGGTGAGTGCAGGAGCTGGATGCTCTGAGCCCACAGTGGTACCAGTGTGAGCACCAAAGCCCTGCAGGTCATGCAGACCCCTGTCCCCAGGCTGTCCCCAGGGTGTCCGAGCTGCATGGTTCAGCACAGCTTCGCTCCAGACCAGCTTCATCCTGTTGGAGGCCCTCAGCTCCTGTGCTTTTGGGATAGCAGAGCAGTTGCCCACATCCTAGTTGTCTAGAAGGGTTTTAACAGGCTCTCCCCCTCCAGTACCCAGCACACCAGGGCACAGACCCTGGGCAGGGCTTGCAGATATCCCTCTCCACCTTGGCCTGGCCCACAGACACAAGAGTCTTTCCATGGGAACAGACCAAGCTGGTGTGGTCCTCTGACCACCCTGATTTTAGAGATGACCATGGATGTGTTCCGGTGGGCCAACACAGGGGTGACACTGGTCTGGAGGACATCTCACTGGAAGAGTCTGAGCAGCCTTTCCCATGCATACCCCATCCCTCCCACAGTCACCAGGCAAGGAGAGACAGGGTGAAGGGAGAAGCAGAGATCACCTTGGCCCCACTCTCACTGCAGTGGGGTCCCCACTTCCTGCCCTACAGCTGCAGCAGCCCCTTGGCTCCCCTCAGCTGTCCCAGTCCGGGACACTGTGAGAGCTGATGGGATGGCTTTTCCCATGGGATGCTGCAGAGCTCGGCCGCTCTCCACCGAACACCACTTCTCCAGGGCTTGTCAGGGCATTTTGGGGTGCCAGCCTCTTGTAGGGGAGCAAAGCCCCTTCCAGAGCAACTGGGCTGGGTCAGGGAGAGAGTTTTTGGGGACCGTAGCAGCTCCAATGCGAGGTTTCCCCATCTGGAGAGCTGGAGCTGAGTGGAAGGATGTGCTGGAACCCGGGTGGGCGACATGGAGCTTACCTTGGGCAGGGTCCCACCAGTCGAGTGCCTGAGCTGCACGTCCCACGGGCAAAGGCTGCCCCGAAATTCCTCGCTCTCCTCCTCCACACTCTCTATCTGCTGCCTGCTGAGGCTCTCCCTGCCCTCCCAGCCTTCCCCAGCTGGCAAGGCTTTTCCACTTAAAGGCGAAAGAGAGGGAAAGAAAGAAATGAAGTGGAGGGGAGGAGGGGAAAAAAAAATAAAATCAAATCAAAAGGGGAGGCAAGGCTGTGCCAGGGCTGGGCTGCAGCCAAGCCCCTGCTCTGCTCCTCTAGTGCATCTCAGCAGTGCCCTGAGCAGCCCCCAGCCCAGCTGAGAGGGGGTCCAGCTGCTTGGGACCTGAATGTGGAGCAAACCCCTGGGCTGAGGGATGTGCACGCTTGTGTGTGTGTGCGTGTATAAATAAAAGAGACCTCGGGAGGAGGAGAAGGGGGGAGGCTGCCTCACCAATGAGGAGCGGAGCTCCTCCAACTTCCTCCACCCTCTGTGGGGACCCTTTCCAGAGCAGAACTTGCGATTAACGCCCGGCAGACGAGTGTGATGGGTGAAAAAAAACTTTTAAAGGGAGGAGAAGCCCAAGTGGCTGCAAGGAGAGGGGAGTTCTGCTGCAGGCTGCCATGGGGGCGAGCGGTGAAGGCTCCGCTAACGGGAAACAAAAAGAGCCCAGATCAGCCTGAGTATCGCCTCCTTAAACTGGAGCGAAGGAGCTGCTCTCTCCCTGTGTCTGCTTTCAATTCTGGCCTTTTTCCCTGTTTTCTTTTTCTTTCCTTTTCTCTCTTATTTCTCCCTCAAGCTCCCCCCCACCTCCCATTTTTTTTCTTTTCTTTTTTTTTTTTTTCCCCTTTCTCAGGATATGAGGGGATGTTTAGAAAATCCGCTGCCCACGCCAGCAGCTGACTCATGTTTTTATTAACGAAGGCCTGTACTGAACCGACTCCCCATATTCCCCCTGGATTCCTCCCTGTGCTGTGCAATGCTGGCATTGCACCTCTCGCCCTGCTGACCCCTGGCCGGACACGGCCCCTCAGGGACCACCAACGCACTCTCCTCACAACTCTTCTTCTTTTTGGAAAAAGGGATAAAAGGGTTTGTGCAACTGGGATGCTGCAGCAGAGGGTGGGTTTGTTTTGGGATTCTGGGCTCTTAGGGCTGCCAAGAGGCACAGAGCTGGGAGAGATGGCAGGAGTTTTCATCTCGGCCATACCATCATCTCAGATGTCCTGCACACCTCCTGTCCTTGTCGGGGTGGAATCCAGGTGATGAACCAGCTTTAAATCCTCCCCACACGTTGATGAGTTCAAACCAAGTTTCTGAGACTCCCTCAATAAGCAGAACATTATTGTTTGTTTCAAAGGGATTTTTTTTCAGCTTGTTTCAGTACCTTAACAAGAGGCAGATCATGTTTGGATCAGAACTGTCTTTTGAACTTGCCACCATTTTCTTCCTGGGGATGCTTAAGGGTGGTCAAGCATTGGAACAGGCTGTCCAGGGAAGTGGTGGAATCACTATACCTCAAAGTGATCATCCACCCCTAGATGCGGGAGACAAGTCCATGTGGGGACATGATTTAGTGGAGAAGATGGCAGTGGTGGATTGGACTCAATGACCTTAGAGGTCTTTTCTAACCACAACAATTATGTAAAAACTGCAGAAATGCACTAGGTCTCCTGAAAAATGAGACTCCCTTGAAAAGATACCTGTCCATCTTTCCTTAGTTTTCCTTTCTAAGAATTAAAAATCCCTTCTCATGAAGACAACACCACTGAAATCCATATTCCTGCCTTGTTTGCAAGGCAGACACATCCCCTCCTGGCTCTCTAAAGAATGCCTGCACAATGGCCACAGCTAGTGATTCCCTGGCTGGACCAGCCTGGGATTTGCTGCTTATTGCCCATTATCTCTTTTCTTTGCACTGACAGAAAACCAAAGGGCAAGATTTTTATTCTGTGTAGCTGTAGAGGGTATGGAGAGCCGGGTTGTGGCACCCTGGTTATCTATACATGATGAGTGGCCCTGAGCATGGTTGGTGTGCCAGCTCCATGCCTGGCAGTGTCTGGCACCTGCACAGATAGTGCCATGGGCAGGGCAGAGGGGATTCAGTCCTGGGCTGATGGATTGCTCGATTGCAGACAAGGTGGTGGCCACATGTCAGGGGGTCCTTTCAGCCCCCACCCTGAGCTGAGACAGTCTGTTGTGCAGAAGTGGAGCCGGCGAGCGTGAGAGCAGCTCATATGGGGAGCAGGCAGCAGAGAGTACGTGCTGCACACATGGCTCTTCCCAACACTTCTCCCAAGGGATAAAGATGTGTTTGATGGCCCCTTGTGTGAGGACATATGGGCTGCTTGGAATTGCTCAGCAGAGCTATTTCCTGGCAGTGTCCCCCCTCCAAGGACAACATCATTGCTCCCAACAGAGAGGGAGAAACCCACTGCACAATTCTGCTGGGCCCCTTGCTCCAGGAATGGGCTGCCTGGGGTGAGCACAGGGTGGAAAAGCTAGTATGGACCATGTTTGAGAGAAAAACATCCGTACTCTGAGGTGGGACATATTTCCCCCTCCGTCCCCTGCAAACAAATGGCATCACAGAATATTCTGAGTTGGAAGGGACCCACAAGAATCATCAAGTTCAGTTCTTAACTGAATGGCCCATATGAAGATCAAATTCATGGCCTTGATGTTATTAGCTCTAACCAGCTGACCTAACCCACTCCAGACTGGTAGCAGGAATAATCTGGACAAACAAAACCCTCTCCCAAGGGAAGTCTGCAAAGGCCAGGATTCATTGTTTTGGGATGATGAGAAAGCCCTGGAGAGCCTACAGCAACCCGGCAAACACACGGTTGTACATCCCCAGCCTGCGTTGTGCATCCCCAGGGAGCATCTGGGACTGCACACTTTGTTTAGGAACGGCACGTTGGGGTTACGGCAGCTCCTGGGAAAGGCCATCTCGGAGGAAGCACGGAAGCCGGAGGGACTCGCTTGTGCAAGTGTGTGGGTGGAGGGCAGCAGCTCTGCTCCTTCAGCTTCATCACCCCTTCATTGCTCACCTCTATTTTTGGTGCCTGCATCCCCATCTGTGGTGCTGCAGGACTCAGTGGGCTCCCTGCGGGCCGGGACAGCTGCAGTGTGAGATGCCAGACTGCTCTCAGCTGGGATTTCCAGCCTCAATAATCATCATTAAGTGCTAATGGAGGTTTGGGGTCATGTAGTGCAGCATCTCTGGTAGGGAAATCAGCCACTGAGCCACTCCAGGTTATTTGGTCTGCTCTGGCATCACCTGGGTCAAAGCACCTCTCCAATCTCCTGCCCCATCCCAGGCAGAGCTGAGACCACAGCAAAAAGCCAATATTCCACATGTGACAAGGAGAAGAAAGACCAGAGCCAGGTGACCCAACACAATGGTGGGAATGGCCATGCTGGAGTCAGCAACAGGTCCCATGTGCCAGCAGGTGACAGGCAGGTAGGAAAGAAGCAGCAGATGTCTGCATTTCCTACTTCTCTGAAGGTTTAACAAGGGCCAGATTTGCCCCAGCTTCAGTGTCTCCAAGTTTCTATCAACTCCAAGTCAGCCTAGGAATTCCAGCATCGCTCTGATGTGGTGTCAAGCCGCAGACCACAAGAGAGGAGCAGTGGGTGCCAGGGAGCACAGCACCACATCTGGGCAGCCCATCTGGTGTGGCAGCTGCCAGCACTTGCTCCTGGCTGAATCCAGCTCTTGGGCCCCGGGGGGAACCTGCAGTGAGGATTCATCCAGCCTCTCCAGAATTCTGCCCTGTCCTCCAGAGGACCCGCCATGTGTGGTCCTGCCTTGCCAGGGTGGGTGACAGCAGTGCCCAGGAGGAAGGGGAGGCAGAAAGTGCTGGGCTTCTTTGAAAATGACCGTATGTCCAAGCACAACGTGCTGGGGAGCATCCTGGTCTGGGGAGTGTCCTGCAGCACCGGGAATGCCTGCCATGAACACCGCAGGGTGACAGCAGTGTCAGGAGGTGGCACTGAGCCATACACCATGTGGTGTGGTGTCCCTACAGATGCTGGCCCATTCCCTACACCCTCTTGCTTCGGGCACTTGGAGGAGGCAGTGGCAGAGGATGCTAGCCCGCTGCCTTTCCCCACCTCGGGGCCTTTCCGCCCCCATCCCACGCACTCTTCCTAACCCCCACCACGAACCTTGGTATTAAGTGTGCTCCGCAGAGCCCCGGGAGGCAGCGACAGGCTTGGGGGTGAATACTAATAGCGATGCAGTCCTGCCGCCCCAGACTTTCCCACACATCTGCAGCCACTTAATGTGGGAATTGGGAATCGTTAACCCTCTGCTTACACAGTGCCTGAAACACGGCGAAGGAGTGAAGGACAGCCAGGACACTCTCTACCAGTGCTGGGGGAATCTCATCCCCCACCCAGTGAGTGAGAGCAGGGGACCACGTGCACTGGAAAGCAATGAGGGGTGCCAGCATGTGTCCAATGCCCTCTTGAGGATAGTCACAACATTTGTGGCATTTGCATTTGCCAGGAAAGCTGCTCCAGATCCCAAAGAGGAACACAGCCCTGAACAGGGAAAGGGGACCTGTGTGACAGTGCTGGCAGCACATCCATTCAGGCTATCCTGGTCCAGCACCCATCTCTCCAGGGACAAGCTCAGCAGATTTTCTTTGGCACAGGGGCACAAATATTAGCACAGATGTGGTTCAGGCATCTGGGAAGAGCCAAAGGGCTCACAGGAGTGTGCCATGAAGCTGATAGAGACTGGGCAGGGGGTTGTCCTCTGCAAGAGGGTTGCACTGATGTCTCCACTGCCAGAGAAGAGGAGTTGTTCTCAGGTAATTCAGTGGGGCACCTGCGCTTGCCCCATCCCTCCCCAGCTCTCTGGGGTGCTGCTCCAAAGATGTGCGATAGGAATGATGCACAGGAGACGTGTTCTCCCTTTCCTCCTTCTGTGGGAGGGCAGCAGGACAAGCTAGGGAAAGGTGCTGGCTGGGCTGGGATGTGAGTGGGGCCACGCTCTGGGATGTGTTGGTCTGAAGGCACAGATTTGCCTTTGGGAGCAATAGGAGCTGGAGGAAGTGATGGGGCAGGAGTTTGGGGCAGGGGGAAAGGGGAGCAAGAGGAAGCACCTACTTGACTCTCTGAGAGCATTTCCCTCTCCTGCTAAAACCATGGTGGGGTTCAGAGCAAGTTGGGGGACAAGGCAGGATTACATTTCCCAGAGTGAGTGCCTCTTCCCTGGGGGGAAGAGATGATGGGATGGTGTCCCTGCTCCATCTATGATAGCTGCCTGCAGCCTGGCCCTGGGGACCTCCCAGCCCTCCTGCTTCCAGGAGATGGCATCACTCGATCACGGATAGGAGCACTGAGCCCCAGGGCGCATCAGGGAACCCTGACTGCTCTCCCTCTCCACTACCTCTGCCTAGTTTCCATCAAAAATATCAGATCTGGATGACTAGCTGGAGGTCCACAGTTTGGTCCTGAGGGTCTCTAGGGTGGATGAAGGGGGTATTGCCACCTCCTATCATCCAACTGGGGACTCCCAGGGGTTCTGGCAGTTCCTGACCTGCTCACCCGTGAGGCCCCAGTGCGGGTGGCATCCTGGGGCCCCAAGGATCCCCATCAGCAGCCTTCAGCCCCAGTCGAGTAGCAGAGATGCTCCTTGGGGAGCCCAGGAAGGGGAGCCCATGGAGGGCTCCTCACCTGCCTCTTTGCAGACATAAACTTTGCACACTGTAATCCCCAGCAGTAATAAGCAGGTCAAAGCAAAGGAAAAGAAGGAAGTTATCACTGGTGGAACTTTATGGCCTCATTGCTTTCCCCTTCCCCCTTTGCCCACACCGAGGGAGCTCGTGGCTCGGCTGTTCACTGGCACCTGGTGATGCTGCTCCCCATTGATCCTGTCACCTGCTGTCACCTGGGGAGGGTGCAGGTGTGGCCCAGACCCCTGAGTCCTCCAGCCCCCAGCAGCTGCCTGAGTCCTTGACCTCGGCTCCGCAGGATGGGGAAAGGAGAAGGGGGGCCTGGGCTGCCCATCACAGCCTGCAGGAAACAGCCAGTGGCAGGAATAATCCCAAACTCTGAATTGCAGCCACCCCTGGGGTGAGACCCAGCAGCCACCTGCATTCCTCAGTACCTCCCACCATCCACTCAGGGGGGATTTTCTTCTTTTCTTTTTATTTTTTTTGCACTTCCTGAACCAACATCTCTTTGCTGCTGGGAGGAAGAGGAGGAGTAAGGTGGCCTTGGCTCTCTTGTTTACACAAAGCCATGGCTGTGCTGAGACCTTGGGAAAAATCCAGGATAGATGGAGTTATATGACACATCAAGCAATCTGAGCTGCATCGTGAGCTGAGATCATCACCGGGTGGCACAGTCATGACAGTCACCTTTGTCACAAAGGAGGGAGCCAGGACAAGGCTGGGCAAGGGACTGAGGACCTTGGAGGCACTGAGAGGATGCTGCAAAGTGCTCACCTCTCGTGGTGCCTCTGGTCGTGTGAGGTCTTGGGAGGTGGAGCCTAAGCAATGCCAGCTCTGGGGGTGATTTCCCATTGCTGGGATTTGACCCTCTCCTTTCTTGCAAACCAGATTCCTTACCTCTTACCCATCTCCCTTCCGTCTCATCCTGGCTCCCACCTCCTTGCAGGGAGTGGATGCAGCACAGCAGTATCTGTGTATTATTTTCACCCAGTTTCAGCTGGAAGTGGGGCTGGAGCAATGGGATAAGGTGTTCAAGACTGACACAGAGCCACTGAGGGTCCACAACCTTGCACTGGAGATTTTATTCCCTCCTTTCAACTTCATCCTTAATCTCTTTTTTGTTCTGTATTTTTCTGTCTTTCTTATTTTTATTTCCCCACCACCACCACCACCACCCTCCCAAATTCCTATTGTCATATTCCAGGCTGCTTTGATCCCAGGAGGGTGAGAAAGGAACAGTCCTAGCCCCACTCATGTTTCTAGCAGGCAAAGGGGCTGGTGCAGAGAAAAGGGCAGAGGTGGCCTTGGGGGGTGGTGATAAAACACCCTTCTGGACCCTCTGCAGGCTGTGTTTTTGACTGAGGAGAAAAAGCCAGCCTGCAAATGATGACTGTGGCTGTGGTGGTGTCCAGCACAGCTGGGAGTGTGACACTGGCAGAGTGGAGGCTCCTGGATGCTGTTTATGGAGTTTCTGGGCAGCATGGCACAACACTGGTCCTCAGTCCCTCATTCCCTCTGCAGTGGAGGTCTGCCTGGCCTGACAGGTTGCAGGCAGACACAGCTTCACAAGTGTCCCCTTTCTGCTTGGTTTTCTCTATCACCAAACATATGGGGATGTTTTTGCTTCCTTAAGACTGAAAACAGGTGAGAAATTCCTCTTGTCACAGAGTTGTGAGCCCCTTGGAGATGTGTCAGAGCCCAGGGACTTCCTGTTGTGTCCGTGGTGAGGGCATTCCCCCTGCACACAGACTCTGTCTGTCCATCTGTCCTGCTCTCTGATACTGGGATGATCTTCACTGTCCTTTGCCCCTGGATGGAGCAAACACATGGGGACCCAGAACCTTCTCGTCCCACCTTTTATTTCCAAATAAGCAGATGCTGATGCTGTGCACAGGAAAGCCCCATCCAGACCAAGAGTTTGGTGTCCCCCAGCATGGAGACCGAGCAGGGAGCAGGCACAGCCCAGCCTGTCCCCTGCCTGCAGCTGGATTTTAATAGAGGGTCTCAGCCCAAGACACCCTGCTCCTGGCCTATGGATGGTGGTGGGCTCTCTTGGGACATCCTTGTGGGTGACACCTGTCTTGCCCTAGTGTTCCCAAAGCTGTCTTCTGCAAAGGGACCACATCTGGTGGCATGGAGACAGTTGTGGGGTGGTGACAGCAGAGGGGGTCATGGGGTCCTCGGTGCTCCCCAGGGTCACCCACCACCTCATCCTCCTTGCAGCCAGGGTGGGAGGTTTGAACTCATCCCCCTCACCCGCTGGGGTTCCTGCACTTTGAAATGCAAACCTGCCTTTCAATGCAAATGCTGCGAGAGGTTGGGCCCAATAAAAGCCTGTGGGCAGGGAGGTGCCTGGCCCCAGGACAGGCTCCCCAAGGCGCCCAGGTGAGTGGCGGGGAAGGAGGGGCGGCCACCTCCCCGCCAAACCCAACCAGCCTCAGTCGTGGCTCAGCAGCACAGCATGTGCGTGGGGACGGCCGGGGAAGATGTATGTAGGCTATCTGGTGGATAAGGACACCAACATGTATCCCAGCCCGGTCCGGCACCCCAGCCTCAACCTCAACCCCCAGAATTACGTGCCGGGGCCGCCGCAATACTCGGACTTCGCCAGCTACCACCATGTGCCAGGGATTAACAACGACCTGCACCACGGGCAGCCTGCAGCAGCCTGGGGGTCTCCATACACCCCTGCCAAGGAGGACTGGCATTCCTATGGGGCCGCTGCGACGCCTTCCACTGCCAGCCCAGGGCAGTTTGGATTCAGCCCCCCAGATTTTAACCCCATCCAGCCCCCTGGCTCTGGACTCCTGCCTCCTCCCATTAGCAGCTCGGTCCCCCAGCTCTCCCCTAATGCCCAGAGACGCACCCCATATGAGTGGATGAGGCGCAGCATTCCCAGCACCAGCAACAACGGTAAGGAAACCCCCAACCCTACAGAATTGTGCCGTCCTTGGTGCAGAGGATCCCTGGGCTAGAAGTCCTATGGGGTCGGATCCTGCTCCGTGGCTCTCCCTGCATGGGGACTGCCAGAGGGACAGCAAGCTTGGCCTGCTCTAAGTATGGTACCTGGTCCCAAAAAAGCAAGGGACCCCACTACTGAGGTGGCAAGGGCCGAGGATGGGCAGGGAGGGTGCTGTCCTTCTGCACTGGTGGCAACCGGGGTAATATGGTTGGAAAGTCCTTTTCCCCATCCTGGCACCCCTGTCCTCTCTTGCAGCCACAGGGTAGGATGGGCTAAGTCAGAAACCCCCAGGACCCCTAAGGTCCCCCTGTGGGGGGGGTCTCACGTAAGGGTGGGTGCATGAGGCTGTGCCTGTGTGTGAGAGGGTAAGTTGTCTATATGTGTGTGAAGGCAAGGTACTGTACATAAATACAGGCTGTGTGTGTGTGTATGTGCATAAAGTGGATTGAATGAGGTGCTACAGGCTCTGTGTGCGTGTGCAAAGTACCATGAGCTGTATGTGTGTACAGACAGTGTCACCAGGTGTGTATGGGGGGTGTTATGTGCTCATGTGTGCAGAGTGTTGTGTGTGGGGGACAGTGTGTGTGTGCAAAGTGTGGGGACAGTGCCACGTGGAGGGGGGATGTGGGTGCCGCAGGTGCAGCACGCCATGGGTGGGTGCTTGGCATGGCAGAAGAGTGTCTTGGTTCCTGTGGTTACCTCTGGTGTGGGCGCCGAGCGGTTGTGCTGCCTCCAGGGTCCTGTCCCCACGTCCCTGGGGTCCTGTCCCCACTGAACTCCTGACCTGGGGAAAGCGTCTGGGTGACCCCAGCCCCCTGCCCACCCTGCTGCCCACTTCAAAGGCGGTGGGCAGATCCCCCTTGGGGCCAGCACAAATTGACAAGGACTTCTCTTTGTCATGGAGATGGTGGCTGGCTCCTTTGGCAGCAAGGAGAGGTGTGGAGCCCTTTGTCCTGACCTACCCTCACCCTTTCATCTTCCCAGCCTGGTTCTGTCCTGCCCCAGCAGGACCCTCTGCCCACAGTGTTTGCCTTGACCTGCCACCCCTCTCCCTCTCCTGTGCTGGCTACGAGCTCCCCAGAGCTCTGCTGGGGCCAAACTCACTACAGGAGTGGCTGTGGTTTTGGTTACTGCTGCCCCATATCCCTGGAATCAGGGCCAGTGCTCCCTGCTTGCAAAGTGTCTCCAGTTTTTGGCTTGTTTTTCGCTCCACATTATTCCCACTGGCCAAGACCCATGTGAGGGCCTTGTGCAGAGGTGCCTGGGGTCTTCCAGCATGGAAAATAGCTACTTGTATTCCTAGGATCCATGTGGCAGGGATAGGGACCAGTGACTGCAGCGGAGCACGCAGAGTATCCTGATAAATGGAAAAAAAACAGCCCCAGTGTGGAAAGAGGAGGGGAGAGGCAGGCTGGTATTTCCTGTCCCATTTTAAGCACTGAATACAACTATTTAGGAAAAATGCCTCTCCCCACACCCAGTGATGGAGACCCACAGGCATGCCAGGGCTGAGGGCTTCCCTCTGCCTGGGGTGGAAGGGGGTGTGATCTGCAACCCTCCACTGCAGCTGGGACCCCACCACTAATGCAGGTTTTGTAGATTTGGATATCTCGGTTTCTTCTGAGGAAAGAGGTGGGAGGGAAAATTAATGAGGGGGGAAATCCATCAGCACACCTCTCCTCTGGATCAAGGGCATGGGTTTACACCCAGCAGTGGGTCCGAGATAAAACAGGGGCTTGAAAGCACCTCTGATTGAGTTAGACGACAATTGAGTTGATTGAATTCTGGAAAAATATCATTAGTTGCTTAGTTTGTATCTCTTAGATCAAGTACATACAAAGGAACAAATAAATCAGCCTTGCTCCTCTCACACACAGAGGAGCTGCCCCAGCCTCACCACAGCCTTGTGGGGCTGAATGTTGGGGTGAAAGGCCCTTTCTTGTGGGGTTTTCCTCAAAATGAATGGACCAGCAAGGTCCCTTTCTAAGGCACTCTGAGATTAAGGACCTGTTCTTGCACCTCTGCTGGTTCCAGGCCCAGTGCTGATGATATCAAGCAGCAGCCAGTGCTTTCCAGTGCTGCCTTTTAAATAAAAGTCTCCATTAAGGTTTGAAAGAGAGCAAGGCAGAGATGGGTTCGACATAGATAAGGGCGAAGCTCTTAGATGAATCATTTTATTGAAATCAATAAACTGGACTTTAATCAGTCTGGATTGATAAACTACCCATCTCACCACAACGGGAATAGGAAATGAATACACGAACTTTTTCGCTATAAATATCAACAGTTTCATTGTGAGTGCTATAAATCATAATACTTCAGAGGGTTGTAAATTAAGGTTCCCTCTCTGTCTTGGCTTGTATAAACAGCCCTTGGCCGCAGTTTGAAAGCTTTTGGGGAAGAGCTGCGTGGTGGTAAGAGAAAATGTTATGCGGGGGACATGAGTGTGATGGGAACTTCTGCAAACGTGATCCAGAGCCCGAGAAAAATCAATGAGAAATCTCCCAGTGACTCACTGCAGAGTCAGGCTTTACAGAGGGATGATTTTATGTACCTGTTGCTACATAAATGCGTTCTTCAGCCGGCTGAGCCGAGATAACCCAGCAGCAGAAGGGATTGCAATGCGAGTTGCTGGGAATGGGCAGCTAAAGGGAACTGAGCTGGAAGATATCCCCAGGCCTCATTTCTCTCTCCAATGTCACCTCTTTTTCTGCTCATAAAGTCTTCATGAGCAGCGTGTCAGAGCCTCATGCTTCCTCCTTATTCACAATTATTTGCAAACTTCCCTGTGAATTGCACCCTGGGTTTATAAAAAGCTCAGGAAGGTGGCTGGAAACGGGGCTGGCTGAACTTTGAAATTCACCCACTGCTCGTTAGTCATGCAAATCCTTAGATACTGCCTCGGGTCTGGCTTTTAGGTCACTAATCCAGCCGGGGCAGCAGGGCTAAATATTGCAAGTGAAAGTGCATTTGGGGCATCCCTTCAGGAGGCAGATGTGCTCAGGGCTTCATGTGGTACCCATGCCTGTGGTGCCTGGGCAGATTTTGGGGTGATGGAGAGCAAACAGTGGTGCTCTGAGCATGGCCAAATGGCAATTTGAGGGGTCTGCAGTTTTCCATCTCAGTTTTCACTATTTCTAGATCGGTTTACCAGCTCTGTTTATTTTCCTAGTGAGGCCCATGAACACTGGAGGAAAGAGTAAAAATTCCAATAATGAGGGAGAAACATTTCCCCTGGACTGCTGGGGTTCATGCCGTGCTTGGTATGTTTTGGGAGGATGGTGGTGGCTGGAGGACAGAGCATTTCCCTGGTCAGCCCCTCTATGGGGGACCCTCCTTAGGACATGGTCACTCCCTGTGAGACCCTTTGCTCTCCCAGGAGTCTGAGTGTCCGTGTGCCTGGCCCCATCATTCTCCCCTTGAATTATTAACCCACAACCTGCTTCTGGCCCCATCTGGGGTTTGTTGTCTGCTCAGCCTGCTGGCCAAGGTACAGACCTCTTAAACTTTCCTAGAATTGACTTTCCTTGTACAAAAAGGGCTTCCCTGGAGCACTGGAGGTACCTACGTGATGGGCTTGGCTAGCTAATACCCCGGGATTAGCAGAGGGACACTTTAAACCTCTGGCCAATGACAGATGTTTCCTATAGGGGACCCTTCAAGGACGCCCACTCCAGTGCTGTTAACTTTGTGATTGCTTGGATAAGGGGCTGGCTCTTTCGCCTGTGCTGCCCCATGGTAAGGATGGGCCAAGCCCTGTGGGGGAGAGGAACCCTGGTGCCCAGATGGGACCCTCGCTGCCTTGCTGTCCTCCTCCTGCTGCCCCTGGGCCAGATCCAGCCAGGGGACAGGTCAAGATGAGCTGGATCAGGGCTGGTGTGAAGGGCAATGCTCTGAATCGGGCTGTTTCCATCCCGCATGCGCTGTCATCCCATGTGCCACCCCGGCACTGCTCACCCTCCCGCCCTGGTGTGGTCTTTGACCCAGCACAGGAACCAGGCTGGCGGTGCTCAGCTTGGCACCCATAAAACATGGGATCAACTGAAGGAATCTGCCAGTTGCCAAAATAAAGGATTGAATCACTGCAGGGCTGGGAAGGACTTATCCCAAAACACAGCTTCAGGCTGCTGCACCCGGGGTCGAAACATCTCTAGTTGTGTTGTCCATGTCCACAAATATGGGGTTGGAATGGGGAACCTCCAGCTCACTGCAAACATCAGGGAGTTGCCCTTCATCCCCTTGGTGTATGCAGCTATTGAATGCAAGATGAGGCTTGCAGGAGGGGTGCTCTTGCCTGCACGTGTGGCTGTAGCTGCAGTTCTGGCCTTGTCCCACTATGCCAGCAGTGCAGAGTTCAGCCAGGGCCAGCCTCTGCTCATGTGCACCGGTCTGTGCTCTCCAAATCCAGCACTTTAACCAGGTGTGTCTGCCCTTTCCCAGCAGCCAGGCTGCCCTAAGCAGGTTTGCCATGCACCAAGCTCTGCCAGTCCCATAACCTCTGGGCATGCAACCCCCAGTCACACACTGACTTAGAGCAAAGCTCTTCTGGGAGCACAGAGCTTGACCCTCTGTGAGCAGGAGGCTACAAAACCATTGGGTCAAGTGGTGCAGTTTGGCAAGTGAAAGATTTCCAGTGCATGCTGTACTAAACCAAAAAAGGGTTTGTTGCTAGTGGGTGCCCACGGGAACATTACCATTTGCTCTAAAGTCTTTGGAGCCAGGATGTGTCAATATCAGGTTGAAAGCCTGGAAGGAGATACCCCGAGGATAGGAGAGTTGCTCAGGTCCTTGAAGGCACCTGCAGCACTCTGAGGCACAGATGAGTCCTGCCTCAACCCTGATATCTAAATGGCCATTTTCCCAACCTGGAGTAGACTGGGGAGCTTTGGCAGGGTCCATTGGGTGAGGATTCATCCAACATCCCCTCCCTCTGCAATAGAGAGGCATTAAATCTGTACAGGGGGGATGTGTGTTTCCTCATACCCAGTTTTTGACACCCAGCAGTTGTCTAAATCCAATACATTCTGTCCGAGGGATGATCTCAGGCAGGGATCTTGGGAAGGATTGCCCTCCGGAGGGGGTCATTCCTCGCTGGCCGTGGTGAAGCAAGCCACATGGCTCTGCTCCTTTTCCCCTTGTTGGTCGTCCCATCCATCAATCCTCTGCTTCCTGCAGCAGAGGGAAAATAGCTGAGGATATTGAAGTATGCAGGGGAAGGGGAAGGCTTGTGAAAACCATGTGCTGCTGGTTCCCAGCACTCAGGGAGGGTGGGGGGCTCGGGTTTATCCCCCCTTCTCGGGCCACAGAGGAGCGTGGGTGTTTTGGAGTGGCTGCTGGAGCTGGAGGGGAAAGGAGGGGAGCGAATGAGTGTGGGGCAGGGGGTGTACAGGGAGGGCATCAGGGGCTCAGCCCCTGCCACTGCTGGTGCAGACTTTGGGGTTCCCATTTCCAGTCAGTTTACAGATGGTGAAATGAGCCAGGCTGTCTGTCCCCAGCCCCAGCATCACCGTGGCACAGGACGGCTCCCATCACCGCTGCTCAGCAGAGGGAGCATTGACCCCTCCACACAGACAGCTGGAGCACATCTGGCTGCCAGATGAGGGTGGCTCCAGTCAGCCTGGAGTCTCCTGAGCTTCAGGAGCAGACCCCAGCCCTCTGCTGGGCCTGGGGTCTCTGTCATGGACCATCACTCTGCTGGCTGTGCCTGTCTTTGTGGAGGTGTGGGGGGGGATTTCCCCCATGGAGCTGCAGAAGGATTGGGGTTTAAGATGTCCAGCAAGCAGAGCCCATGGCTCTGACCCTGGGACTCCACTCTGTTTTGGAACTGCTTCGATGCCTCAGTTTCTCCATCTGCAGCATTGCCTAATCTCCACCAGTGGTAGGGGGAATTTTCCTTGATTTCCTTTGGAGAAATGCCAAATCCTGATAGAGCACTGATTTCTCTGGGATGAAAGGATTTTATCCTCTGTGAGCAGATGCTATTTATTCAGAATGAAGCAGCTTTATCATGGAGAGGAAGCACCTACGTGGAGGAGAGAGCCTTGAGCCCTGTCTTGCTGCATTTTAACTCCATTGTGGGCTGGTTCTTTCCCAGGTGCTCACTGATGGTCAGACTTTCATACCTGATGTTTTCCAGCATTAAAATATTGTAATGCCATCAGATAGTGTGGGATCAAGCACCCAGTACAGACAGACAAGGCTGTCCCATATTGCTGATTTGTCAGGGGTTTTGGTGCACAGTTTCTTAATTAAAACCATCCTTTGGGCAGGCCAAGGCTGGACAGGGTGAACTACCCCCTCCCTGTCAGCCTCTGCTTTGACCATAGACAGTGGGCACAGGATTCTAGTTTGATTTTCCTTTACCCTGCCAGGCTCCTGACCCAGCCCAGGACAGGAGCTCCAGCATCCTGTTCTGGGGCAGGGCTGCTGTGGGGAGCAGATCCAGCCTGGGATCAGGACTCCATCCCCCTGTGTGTGTGCAAGTGTGTGTGTGCACACACTCAGAGCGCGTCCCTCGGGGTTTGCACAGCACATTAAAGCTATTCCCTTATCTAATCATGGCTCAGGTGAGTGCTATTAGGGTTATACATTAACAGTAGTAACGATACCTTCTCCCCACGCAGCCATTGGCCCTGCCTTGATCCCAAAGCCGAAACCATTCCCACTGGCCCCATGGATGGCTCCATTTGGCCGCCCGAGAAGTTCCTTTGCCTGGTCTTTTAGGGACAAGCAGGAGGAGCTGTAAATGTGTAGCAGGGCTGGAAGAGGCCAGCAACAGTGTCAGGAGACATCACCATCACCCCCTGTGCATCCTGTGCACCCCATCCACACTCACTCCCAGAACAGCAGCCTCAGCTCCAGACTATATCAGCCATGGGACAGCCTGATCCACCTTTTCAGGCTTGGCTGGAAAAGGGGGAGCAGCTCCATCCCTCAGATTGGCTGTGCTCCCTTCTGCAGCATCAAGGTTTCCCCATGGGTATGAGGGCTCCCCATAAGGAACCAGGCTGGTTTGTCCTGAGTTTCCTCTTTCTTTTCACAGAGCCATAAAAACTCTCCAGGAGAGAGTTAAGTGTAACCCAGCATTCATATTCAAGGTAGCTGAATTATTCATTGTCGATAGTATTTCTTTGGAGTCCTTTTCTTTTCCTTGTGAATCACCCAGAGCACATCCCCGAATTCAGCAAACATCCAAAACCAGCAATTAATTGAGGTGAATAACTTTCCATCTCTGCTTGGTTGTGAACCCTCTGCTTTGAGTCTCTTCTACCTGATATTGGGCAGTGAAAGCCCAGTGCCCAGCTAGCCCAGCGATGGTTCTGCCAGCCCTGAGGCAAAGCACAGCCTCCTTCCAGGATGAACTACGAAGAGGGAATAACAAAGAACAAGCTGTGATGGATCTATTTACAGCTGTAGCAGGAAATAATAACTCCTACTGAAATTCATGGCATATGTGGTATTCACAAACCGCCTTTATTCTTTATCCTTTAATTATGTTTTATTGTATGTGTCAATTCCTTCACGTTCTGAGTGTTTTTATGTAGGGGTATTCAAACAGCAATACTGCAAATAAGATAATTTTTAAGTTATTATCTTTTTAGAAAGGTTTTTGCTTTCAAATGAAAAAGGAAAGATAAATGTATGAGAAAGAAACTCATAGGAAACCCAGAGCCTGGAGCAACTGAAGGGAGCCCAGTTTCTCACAGAGCTGCTAAACCTCACATAAATCTCCACCAGCGCATCTGGTTTATTCTGTAACTTCCCAGGAATCGCTGTGTTTGCAAATTCAGCACAGGTCCCTGCTGGGTTGGGGTGCAAAAGTTCTTTTCATGCTGGTGAACCCCTCCCCTGTGGGGTGGTGAGAGGCAGCAGAGACCCCCAGGAAGGAAGAGGGTCCTGTGGGAGACCAAGGGGAGAGTGTGGGTCCCACGTGGGCCCCCAGCATCACTCCAGCCCAGCAGGATCTCCTGGGGGCACTTTTGCTTTGGGCTGTCACAGCTGATGTGCCAAATAGGAGGCAAGAACCCAGCAAAGCTGCCATAGACCCCTTGCACACTGAATCACTGTGTTTCAGCTGCATTTCTGCAGACATTCCACACGCATCTTGCTCAATCAAATTACCCTTTTTTACCCTGTTTTTGACTGCAGAGTCACCTCGTGTGTTCATAGGCAGGTTTGACCTGGTGGCGATGAGGAGGGATTAGGTGTTCACTTCTGACCAGCCCTGGGATGAGCTGGGCTCCCCACTCTCTGAAGTGGTCACTGAAATCATCACATCCTTCAAATATGAGTTAGTGGCTGAAGTTCAGCCCTGGTGCTGGAGCTCTAGTTTCTATTCCAGGCCATGTTGCAGCCTTGCTGAGCTCCTTCCCTCTTCCATGGATCGCTGGAGAGCTTTGGTGCTTCTTGGGAACCCTTTTTACATCCACCAGATGCTGCAAGGGAAATGACCCCATGGGTGCTCCTCTCCTGCCTGCAGTATACCATGACTGTGGGTTGTTCCATCTCCAACACTCTTTTACATTTATGTTTCAGTGTAAGAAGTGGCTTAGGAAAGTTTCCATCTCCTTGCAATGGGAAAGCAGGAGAGAAATCCATGGAGCTGTTCTGTACTTGCTCCTGATCCTTCCCATGGCAGCACTGCTCTCAGCAACAGAAATTCAGGAGAAGATGGACAAATGTGTCTGCCAGGCAAACAATTAGCCAGGCACCATCCCTCTTGAGTCCCTGAAACAGGATTTTGTCATTTTGGGTGGAGAAGCAAATATTCACAGCTGTGTTTATTCCCTGCCCATGGGCATTTCTGCAGAAGAAAGCACCAGGAACTTGTCAGCAAACTGCTGGCATGGATGTCCTTCCCAGGAATGCCACCTGCACCCCATGGCCCCCCGCCCAGGCAGAGTCCCACAGCTCACCCTGTGTGTCTGTGGGTTAACAAAGGAACTAACAGAGGAGACTCCACGGCCTCTTTTGACTATATTTTTCTGCTAGAGAACAGCAGGTGTTGTTTGCAGACCCGTGTGATGTGTGCAGAGAGTTTGAGTCTTGATGGCCCTGAGCCATCAAGTCGTTCTCTGGGAGGACTAAGGAGAGATTCAGTCTGGCTTTGGTCAAACACCCATGGCCCATGGAGCCAGTCCCCAGGGGTGTTTAGGCATCTCATGGGGCTTTCTCCAGAGGATCTTTAAGGGCTGTACCAAAAGCACCGTCCTCTGTCTTAAATCATTATAGGGAGAAGGAAAATAATGCTCTCAGTGTCAGAGAAAAGCCGTTTTTCCAGGCTTTTCTGTCTTTGCCCTGTCCTGATCCATGTGCCTTCAAGTGGTGGCACCTTGGGTTTGGACTTCCTACCAAAGAGTTGGGCTTTCCTCTGCCCTCCCAGGCAGCATGTCCTCAGCCCACCACAGGACTTGCAGCAACTGCCTGTCATGACACATGGGACTTACGGTCCATCCTCTTGGGGTGATTCTGAATCCCTCCTGTTCCTTCCACCAAGCAATTCCACCAAAGCCCAGGTACTTTCCAACAGGGAAAAACCCCCTGGTGCTAACCAGGATGGACATTAAATCCAATAGGAGCCTCATGACTCTCCTTCCCACTGGTCCCCAGGGCATTGCCATGTTTTCCCTGAACTGCCTGCAGGTGGTTATGTATCTCCTCTATGCTCATTCCTTCCCTCCACCGCTCCCCTTTCCCACAGCTCATTTCCCACTCTGCTCTCTCTGCCAGGCAAGACCAGGACAAAAGACAAGTACCGAGTGGTGTACACAGACCACCAGCGCCTGGAGCTGGAGAAGGAGTTTCACTACAGCCGCTACATCACCATCCGCCGCAAGGCTGAGCTGGCTGCTGCCCTGGGGCTGACTGAACGGCAGGTCAGTGCTGCAGTGTCCTGGGAAAACCAGGTCCCAGGTGGAGATGGGGATGGGGAGTGGGAGGGCTGCAGCCCAAGCAGGTAACAGATGCCCCACGTTGCTCCACAGAGATCCCTTCCTTTCCAAATCTGACTATGCCCTCCCTGCCACAGGGGGATCTTGAGGGTTGCCATCCTTGGCTGCATCCATCGTCATCTCTGCATCTCCGTCTTCTTTCTGCAGGTGAAAATCTGGTTTCAGAATCGGAGGGCGAAGGAGAGGAAGGTGAACAAGAAGAAGATGCAGCAGCAAAGCCAGCCCACCAGCACCACGACGCCGACCCCCCCAGCCGTCAGCACGCTCGGACCCATGGGAGGCCTCTGCAACAACAGTGCCCCCAGCCTTGTCTCCTCATCTCCGCTGACGATCAAGGAAGAATTCATGCCTTAACCCCCTTCACCAGCTACAGACACCAAGAGAAAAGCACTATGCAGCAGAGCCCAGCTGGCCCGTGTGCTCTGAAGAGCAAAGACACAATGCTCTTCCCAAAGACACGATGGTCCCTGACTGAACCGACGGGGCAGACAGCGAGGGGGCAAGGTGGCACTGGGACCTTCCCAAGGTCCTGGTGGGCTATGTAAAAAACATGGGTTAGGTAGTACTGCTCTGCCATAGGAAACACACACCAGTCTGGTCTCTGTAGCCCAAGGCAAGGTCCTTATGTCAGCAGAAGAGAAAGGGTAGTGATGGAGGTGGGCTCTTCTATGGTGCTCCAGGTGGAACTGGAAGGATGTTTCCTTTGGTCCTCCTGGCTATTCAGCTGCCTGGTGCTTTTGGGCAGTTCGAACAAGACTGAAGCAGAAAAAAGACCTGTCTGGACTCAAGGCAGCTGAGCTTGTCTCCTGAGAAGTGGGGTGAGGAGGGCAGAGCAAGTTGGGCTGCAGGAGCCAGGCAAGACCCTCAGCTGTAGGACATGATAAGAGAGTCCTTCAAACCACGGTGATGGTGGCAAGCTAGAGCATATTCTTGACAACAGTCCCTGAGCAGCCCTGTCCATGTCCTCAGCCACCCTGGCAGTGCCTGCTTTCCCATCCCCAGCTCTGCCCCTGCAGCCACAAAGAGCCAGACGGAGACGTGTCCAGCAGTCCTGGTGCCCCTGGCTGTGCCATGGCAAGACAGCACTGCAGCCACTCTCCACCTGGAGCAAGGCAGAGGAAAGAAGGGAGCCTGGCACAGGCATGCTGCGGGCAGACCATCCTGCTGATCCCTGAGACCACCCTCCTGTGGGGAAGGGGAGGAGAACAAAGAGTCTACCATCAGGACAGGGGACAAGAAGCAGCCCCGTGCTGCCCAGAAAGGCCAACGCTGGGAGAGCTTTGGGTGCTGGTCCAAGGGATCACAGTCACTGCAGGCACTGGGAGCTGCTGCCAGGTGGGCAAGGGCCACCTCAGGTATGCAAGAAAGGGCTGGCATGCAGCCTGGTGTTAGGGGATGGAAAAGCAGTTTTCAGCTCAGGACTTTGGCTCGGATTTTGTGTATATAAGGCAGAACTGTTTTTCCTTTTTATTTTTAGGCATCAGCTAAAATAAAAATGAGCAGGAATCCCACGTGCCACAGATTTGTTCCTGTCTCTCCTGGCCCAGGGTGCTGTGGCAGGGGAGGGTGCTGGCTCTGGGGTCACACTGGTGCCAATGTCCCTGAGCACAGACAGAGTGGGAAGGGTGTCTTAAACCATCAGCCTTGCCCATGTGCTCAGTGTGCCCATCCCAAAGGGATCTTGCTGGCAGTGGCATGGCTCATATCATGGCACTGCCACGTCTCATTCCTTTGGCACCAAGAGGGATGGCAGTACTGGGGTGACCCAGCGTCTGCAAACTCGCAGCTCTGGAGAGAGTGGGGAATGGGTGAGGCTGTGCATGGGCTGGCAGAGGCCAAAGAACAAGGCCAGCTGCCCACGGATGTGGCCACCTCCCATTGGCGCCTCCTGGTCTCTAATCTCATTTTATGGCTGTCAATGGACTGAATATCCTCCTTGTCCAAGATGAACAAACAGAGAATGAGGATGTGAGATAGTGCCTGGGACAGCTGGCATCAGTACTCCACACTCTCCCCTCTCCATCCCAGTGGTGCCCCCTTGGTCCAGCAGAGCACTGAGTAAGGGGTTGCCCTCAAATCCCTGCCCAAAATGGCTCCTCCAACCCCAAAACTCCTCCCAATGCCAAGCATTGCCTGGTAGGAGGCGGGGATGTGTGTGCCAAGGTGCCAGGGCAGGACAGGTGGCTGTGGAGGGACACCTGAAGCAGGATAAAGTCCTCATGGGTGGAGGAGATGGAGGAGCAGGAACAGAATGAGGTGGCATTGCAGAGAGAGGAACAGAGCAAAGAGTTTGTTCCTGAAATTGCAACAGCTGCTGCACCTACTGCTGTACCTTGGTGACCCCAAGTTCACCAGCACTGTGCCAGGCTGCCCATGGCATGGGGCCACTGCCTCTCCTCACCTCCGCAATAGGATGTGAGGAAACAGGAGTTAAAACAGGCAGGAGGAAGCAAAGGCTATGGAGTTGTTGCCACATAAGAAAGGGATAAGACTGGATGGGCCACCTACCTGAAGAGTTGGGCTGGACTGGGGAAACTGGAACCATTTCTGCGTGCAGACTCCAGCATGGTCACCATGTCAGGGTCTGGCTCCTCCACATTCACCATGGCCCCTCACTGGGCTTTTGCTGCCTTTGACATCCAATTTTGTCATTGCCACATGGCAACCAGCAGTGGGATCCTGCCCTATGAGGGGATGGGGTGATAGCAGCCCAGCATGAGCATCACTGTTGTCTGCAAGGGGCAAGTCTGGGGAGGAACAGAGTCCTGGAGGGATGAAACGTGCATCTCCCAAATTCACCTGCAGTGTTGGGTTGCCTGCAGGTAGACAGGAGGCCGGGGCAGAGGGAAGATGCTCCTCCACCCACCCAGAGAGGCTGCGGGTGCCATTGACAGGATGAAATTCCAACTGATACCCTAATCTGGCGCCTGCCTGTTTGCACAGCAGGGTAAAAGTCCAGGGAGCTGTGGGCTGTGCCCTTGGGTCCCTGCCACCCGTGTGTGCACAGGGAGCCGGTGCTGGCGGGAAGAGGCAATAAATGCACCCACACACCCAGTCACCCCTTCCCCCTACACACACACACGCCCCTTGACCGGGTGATGAAATGCATCTGCTGCGTTCCCGCTCCCATGTCCTCCCCTGCCGCCCTGCATCTGCCACTTGGGCAAGGATGGGCAAACCCTGCAGGGTCCCTCTGTGCCAGGAAAGCGGCTGGTAGGCACCACGCATCCATCAGCTTTGAAACCTTTGGTTCAAACCTCCTGGACACGTCACCTTGACAGTTGTACCCCTGGCAGGTGACTGACACTTGGTTTCAGCACCTGCAGCAGCTGCCTCCTGAGTCACACATCCCACAGGGAGCCTGGTCCTTATGGGAACAGCCTGTTCTCATGGCCAGGGGATCCTGGGGGATGTCCCGAACAAACCCCAGCAGTTTCTTTCCCTTCCTCCCTCTGTGCTTTCCACCAACTCCCACGGCCCAGCTTCACTTGGAGAAATCTTGAAATCATCATTAAAATAAGGCCATGCACAGCAGGTGGCCAAGCACGCTGCCAGCCTGCCAACAGCCTCTGGCATGGCACGCTTCCTGGCAGTGACTAACCAGAGCACCACCACCACTGTCGCCTTCCTCGTGTCTGTGCCACGAATTTGGGCACAGTCCCATCTTGCTGTCAGCCACCTTTTCGCCTCTTCCCGGGTGGCTGTCGCTCACATGTGGGTGGGCTGCCCAGGCAGGGTGGGAAGGGGTGTTTCCCCAGCCTGTATTCTGCTCTCTCCTTGCCCAGAGATGGCAGGAGGTGTGGGAAGTGCTGTTGTCTGTCAGTGCCACATCAGGATGGAGAGATGGGTGTTTGCTTTCCCTGCTATGTCTATGCTTTGGCACAGAAGAAGGAAGGGTTCATTTGATGTCCCAAGGGTGGCTCAGAGGTGGGGTGGGAGAAAGCAAAACTTGCTAGAAAATGCTTGCAAGCCCTATGTGTGCTCCTTGAGGATCAGGGCATGGGAACAGCTGTGCAATGTCCCTGTCCTCTTCCTCATGTCTCTTGTGGTTCTTGGGGTCCCTAGACTGCACTGCTCTTTCTGGTTCCTACTGCCTCTGGTGGGTGCTGTTCCATGAAGTGGGCTCTTGCCAGCTCCAGGGCAATGCAAGACTTGAGCCAACCCTGCAATGAGACACTGGAGCATCCCAGGTACCCATGCTAGGACATCTACTCCCTGATGGTCCCAGGTGATGGAATGCTGATGGTGCTACAGAGAAACCAGAAAAGGGAGCTGCAGATACAGAGCATCTCAGCAGCAGCAGTATCAACATGGACATTTCAGGGCAGCATCAGCCCTGCATGTCTCTGCTGGTAATTACTACCATGGGCAAAAGAAGACAAAGGCTTGAAGTCCATCCAGGAATGCTAAGTGTCTTGTGCAGGGCTGGGACAGTTGTTATAAGGTGGCATTATCCTCTCCTTTCCCATCTCATGGAAGTGACCATGGGACACTTCTCTTTAGGTGGTTCCCAAAGGAAAAAGTCACAGGGCTGATTCAGATTGTACTGGCATGAAAGGCAAACAAAGCATCCCTGCCCTACATGAAGGGTAAGGCAGGGACAGTGTGTGAGGCAGCCCCTGGATGACATCCTGGCCACCTCCAGGCTCAGCATTCCCAGCCATCATCTTGGGAGAGGGAGAGAGGTAAGTCCAAGGCAGGTAAAACCTGCCTGGGTGAATTCCCAAAGATCTTTTTATTTTTGAGGAAGCTGCGAGTGTGTAAAAAGAGATGGGTTTTGGGTAATGTAGTTTGCTCTTTCTTCCTTTCCCAATGGGAAATATGGGTAAATATTAGCTCTGAAAGACCCACTGTGCAAATGCTGAGCCACTTCATCATGTTCAGTTCTGCAGAAATGGGTCTTTATGCTCAAGATCCATTTCCTTTTGGGGAAAATTTTCAGAAGTGCTTAGAGGGCTCTAGGAGCACGACTCCCATTAGATGTCATGGAGATTTGCTCTTACATCAGGCAGGCTGGGCCCACTCAGTTCCAGCCTTGTCATTGTCCTTCTCATCCCCAGTGCTGCCCACTCAGCCTTAAACCTGAGCAAAGCAGCTGCAGAGAGGTCTGGGGCGTGTTGGAGCCCATAGGGCATTTGCAAGGAAAAGGGACACACACCCTTTGATGGACTGGGCTGAAGTGATGAAGTCCAGGGATGAAGTGATGGACAAGTGAATATTATCATGGGAAACAGGCACTACTCTAAGTCCTGAGCTCTCCTGGTCCCACACTGGCCCTAGGGCATGTAGGGTTATCCCTTCTTTCAGCCATGAAAGAGACATTTCCCATCATGAAAGTGGGAGAAGGCACAGACCATCTCACTGCCACCTCATAGGGAATTTGACTGAACTTGACAGGCAAAAGCCTGTACCTCCCTGGGCTTTGGGGCTGCAGCATCCCACTGCAGACTCAACAGGGACATCAGGAACCTGGAGATGTGACTTGTGCTCCAGCACTGGGCCCATGAAATGCTGGGTTCAGTCACTCACCTTGGGGACTGCTCAACGATTGCTCTCACCCCCAGCATGGTGGGGTGTGCTGGTCCTACGAAAAGGACTGATGGCTGTGGAGCATCTCTCTCCCCCGGGCTGAGGGCTGAGCTAAGGCAGCATGGAGAAAAGTCACTTCTGACCTGCTCAGGCTCCAGCAGTGTCCTGTTACAGGAAAAAAGAGCCAGACAGGAAGGTGCTGTGGTCTTCTGGCACCGGCACTCTCACTGCTGCCACCGCTGCCTGGGGCACATGGGGTGCTCAGTGACAGACTGCCTGCAAAGTCAGGTCCATCCTTAGGGAGACCTAATGCATTCTGGCGTGAGTGAGGCAGCAGCCGTTCCCCCTTGCTGCCCAGGTCTGGGGCTGAGGTCCCAGAGCCCCCCTTTGCCTGCCAGGAGTGCGTTTGACAGACAGACCTCCCTCCTCCCTCCCTGCTCCGCACGTAGCCATCCTCCACTCGAGGCAAACCTTTCCTCCAGCCTCGCTCCTCCTGTTCCCCCGCTTCCCCCGGCAGCAGAGGGGCATCCCCCGTGCTGGCCATCCCTTCCCCGCTCCCTCTTGGCCCTCCCCAAGCGCCAGGCAGAGCGAGACGAAAAGTGTCGGAGCGGGGAGCGCGTAGCAACAGGCTCTGGGATGAAGAAGGTTCGGCAGCAGCATCTCCGTAAGGTGAGAGCCGGGAGCGGGGGTGTCCCAGGGAGAGGAGCCGGGCAGCGGGGGTACCCCCGGGAGGTGACAGCGAGGAGCGGGGATACCCCCGGGCTGGTAGAGGGGAGCAAGGAAACCCCCAGGCTGGGAGCAAGGGAGGCAGAGGCATGTCCATCGCCTCGCATCCCGTCCTCGGGAGCCTTCGTGGGCAGCCGACAGGGATTAGTCAGGTTTTAGGGGATCGTCTCCGTGCGCGGGGCCAAAGCGGGACTGTGGGCAGAGGGATGGGGCATTTGGTGCCCAGCCCTCCCGCCTCGCTGCCCTGAGAGGGAGGCACCGCTGTTCCCCCCCAGCCCTCCTCTGCCAGCAGGTGCTGCCGGCGCTGGGTGACTCATGTTGTGTCTGGCCAGGCGCGCTGGGTGGGTGGCACCGGGGGCAGAGCTGGCTCCCCGCAGCCTGGCACCCCGGGGACGATGCTCCCACCAGCCCCCGGGACTGCGAGGGTGAGGGGTCCCATCCCTGGGATGAGCACAGGGAGCTGGCAATGCCTTTCCTACCTGCAGCTTAGATTGCCTCCTCGTCCTCCTCCGTAGGATTTAAAGGGGTCTTAAAGGTGGTGGTGGGGTCAGCTGGACACTGAACTCTGGGTTCAGGGCAGAGCTGGCAGAGCTACAAATCCTGTTCACATTCTTCTGGAAACCCTTTTTAAACTCAGCTGTAAGGCTTTCCCATCCCAGGCTCCCCTCCACTGCCACTTTGCTCTTACAGCCTCTCTGAGTTCCCATTTCTCACCAATTTGGGGACTGAGCCCTTTCTCATGCCTGTCCCCCACGGGGACATGGTGGGGCAGGGTGGCAGAGGCTGTCAGCCACAGCTCCATCGTGGGAATGCACTGCTGCTGCCAGTGGGTCAGCCCTTCCTGGAGCATCCTGGGCAGAGACCCAGGGCTGGGAGCCGCTCTGGCTCTGCCCTCTGCCAAACTGTGCCCATTAACCACAGGGCAGGGTGATTCCAACCTGTGCCAGCATGCTGATGAATGAAAACCCATGAGAGGTTCATCCCTGCCAGGAAATTCCTAGGATATTGAGACATGATGTAAAAAAGCCAGCAGTGGCCTGGTGACAGCCAGCAGCTCTCTGCTGGCCCTGACCGCCTGTTACTCCACTCCTGATTGGAGGCATCATCTGGCTATTCTCTCTCCTCCTCCCTCCTACAAATCGTTTTTTCAGATGTCTTTGTGACTGCAAGATCCATTAAAATAGTCTTTGTCACTTTCAATGGCTTTCTGCGTTACTTGATGCCGGTCATCCTGTTTAACATTTATTCAGGAATTCATTTAGTCCCGTGGCATTCAGCTGGGATGGAAAGCAGATGTCTCTGGAGTTGTTTTCCCCATTCCCAGTGCTAATTAGAGCCGTCTGTCCTCCATTACCCAAAAATACTCTTGCTGAGCTCTGGAGGGAGAACCTGGTGCTTGCAGCCACCTTGGGACCGCTGTGTCCAATGCTGGGTTCGGGCTTGCCTGGAGCTGGAGGTGGCTGATGGAGAGGTGTGCTCAGACCCACTGCAGCACCTGCCCAAGACCCTGAGAGCCTCCTCTCCCTCTCTTTATGATCCACTTCCCATTGGTGAACCAGGAGTTTGAGGCCTTCTCACCAGACATGTTGTAGATATATGGAAATTATTCTTTAATAGGGAAGATCTTCCTCAAGCTCTAAGGATTGCAGCTGGGCTTTTGCATAACAGTATTTTCAGGAGAGTTGGGTGGATGTTTTAATTTGATTATTTGCTTTGGGGGTTAGTTGGTAGAAATGGACTAAAGCCCATGGGAGCCAGCAGTGGGAGCCATGGTTTGGGCTCCCCATACCTGGCCAGGCTGTGGAGCATTCTCCTCTTGCCCCAGCCACTGCCTTCCTCTGCCTCAGAAGTTCCCCAGGGTTTTTGGGTGAAAGACCATAAGCATTTGTATCTGTGAATATTCCTGGCACCTTGGACATCGCTGTAATGAGTTTGGTTCAACCTCAGCGACCTCCAGCCCCCAGAGACCTCTGTGCTGACTCCACCATCTCTTGCTCCCTCTCATGGCATGGGCTGGGGGCATGCGGGGTCAGTGCAGCCCTTTGAGGGGCTCTTCCACACCCTAGCAATGCTTTCTTTACTTCACTTTCTAAGCAATATTACATTTGAATTAATTTTTATGCTGGTTTGTTTCAGTTTTGTTCTCTCCGAGGTTAACAAGCAGTTCAAACTAATCTAAAGTGACTCACACTTTAGAGACTCACTGTGCTCAGATCCGCAGGGGAGAAATCTGGTGCTGGGTGGCATTTTTCCCAATCAAAGGCTGTGATCCATGCACAAAACACAGGCAAAATAACCCCACAATGCCAGCTTGAATGGAAACAAAACATGATGAGAATGTAACTTTTGATCTGGCTGAGTTTTTTCATGATTTTAGGACTGGTTTAAGTAAATTGGTTTACAGAAAATAATTAGCACTGGGTAATTTTCCTTATGGGTGTGAGTTCTTATCTTGGCAGAGACTAAAGTGCTTTTTCTTCTCAGTGACCTTTGATTTGCTGACTTCTTTGGGAGCATCTTTTGGTGAATAATGAAAAGTGATGCCATGTTCAAAGAGGCCGTGGTTGCCAAGGGAGCTGTTAGTCCCCGTCTGTTTATAACCATGAGATGGGAGCCTGGTTTGAAGGATGGCAGTTCACGGTGGAAAGCACTAGAGCAATATCGTAGCACCGAAGCACTTCAGCTGCTGCAGGGAAAGAAAATTCCTGTTAAAAACAAAGACTGAAAGGGAGCAATAATCCTAAAAAAAAGGTCTGGAATCAAGCTGGTGTGTGAGACTTTCAGCAGTCTGAAATAGGAAGGTGTGCTTTTCTCTGCTGTTTGGGACAAAGATGTGTTGGAATCCTTAAATACTCTGCTTTGCAATTCATTTTAAGTCAGGCAAATAGGCCAGTTTTTCTATAGTTTCTATGGAAAGACTGGATTTGGGGCATTTTTGAGCATTGCAATCATGGAGCAGTCTTTGTGTGTGTTTTCCAGCAACATCCCTGGCCTGTGCCTCCCCAATATGTCCAATGGGGACCACACTGTCACTGTCTTCAGGGTCTGCATGACACTTGAGTGGCCTCTGCTTTCTGTTGTGGGGTCCCAAATTTAAACTGCAGAGCTCCAGCTAAAGATATTTATAAGGGAGGCATTAATCACTGAGCCACAGATGACAGACTACATTCCATGGCCCTTGAAGAGGGGACTGAGATAGGGAATGGGCCATTTACAGATTGGAAAAGGTCCAGTTGGTTCCTTCCTTTTGTTGTTGTTGCTTCTCTGTTGATTTCTGTGCTACATCTGAGGGACGGGCACTCCCATGTAATCAGCTCTTGCAGCTCCACTTGTGCCCTCTTGCAGGTGTTTAGGATTCAGACAGAGATACAGGACTTAGGCAGAGGATTTAATGACCTCCCAGCCTCTCTGGCTGCTGGTTTGCTCTGAAGCAAACTTGGAAAATGAGAGTTCCCCAGGCAGTGTGATGGACTGGGAAGCATTTTGGGGGGAAAAGGCACAACTGTGATGGTCCCTACTCAGCAGGGACCCTTGTGAATAGAGGTTTTAGCTGCTGAAACTTTTGTGAAGGTGTTGCAGAGCAGTCTGTCCATCCCCTGCATGCACAGGCAGCTGCAGGTCATGCCTGCTGTGCATGCTGGGCTAATTAGCAGGCACAGCCATGGCTTGGAGATGTTGCTATGCCAGAGAACTGTGTTGAACAGCTGCAGGAGGGCTGCCAGGTAGCAACGGTTTTATAGCAACAGTATGAGATTTGGGTCATATTTTGACTTTTCAGCCTGTGTTTCTGAAACTTTTTCTTCTGGCCCTTGTCTTGTGATGGTGGCATCCAGTGGGGATGGGCCTTTCATGGGGGGATTTAGTGTAACATCTTTGCTGGGGCTGTGCGTTTCAGGTCGGTTTTTGAAAGAGTTTGCCCTGGCTTGTCCTGTCCCTCAAGGATTTTTCACACCAGGTGGGAACAAGAGTGAGTTTGCCTCTGTGTTTAGTGCCTTTGGGCTGCAGGCAGCACATCTGCAGTGCTGTGGCTGGGTGTTTGGGGTGCACCTTGTTAAGGATGGGAGCTGGAAGCCCTTGCCATCAGCAACGCAGCTCGGTGTCTCCATGGGAACCAGCAGCAAGAGCATCCCCCAGTCCAGTCCAGCCAGAGTGGAGGAGGAGAGCAGAGGAGGTGGCTGCCACCTTCCCGGAGGCTGTGGCAGGGCAGCACTGAGCTCTGCTCACCAGCTAGCTCTGGTCCCCGGGGAGATTTGTGTCTGCTGCTGGCTCTGACTGTGTGCTGGTGCAGGGGACCCACAACTCCTTCCAGCTGATCCCTCTGAATCCAGACCCCTCTCCATCAACCACATCCCATAGGCTTGTTCCCTAGGATTGTGAACACAGACACAGAGAGAGCTGCTTTTTGATTTGGAGAGCCCAGGAAGAGGAGAAGTTTCCCAAATGGGCTCTTCCTGCCCTGGTTCTGGTGCCTTGTCAGCAGAGACCCCAGAATCCTCCTGTGCCTCAATATGAACATGATATACTCCCATACCAGGGCACAGCAACACGTGGTGCCATGGGGACAGGATCCTCATCCCACCCCTTTATTGCTGCTTAGTCTTGCTGAGGGGATATCTGTGCTGGGATCTCACCTGCCAGCTGCTGGCATAGGCTTTCAGCTCTGGAGGGATGGGAGCCAGCAGGGATGCCTTCCCCACTCTCCCAAGGTCAAGAGTGGGAAAATTCAGACCAATCATCTCACTGCAGGCCTGATGTACACCCACACACAAACAGCTAGGAGTCCTCACGGTGCCTCACCCAAGCCTAAATGGATTGCAGGACTCACACCTCACTCTTGCAGAGCTGAGGCAGGGGGAAAGAAGGAAATAGGTTAATCCCCTGTCTGTGCTGCATTGATCCAGGGCACATTAGGAAAGATGGAAGAAGGTCTCTCAGTAGGGACAACTGGGAGCGTCACAAAATCCCCACAGCATAGGCTTTTGGCAGCTGGAAAAGTGTGAAAAATATATGGAAGATTTAATGGCAGCCAGCTGAGTGCCTGGCATGGCAGTGGCACATGGGGCTGGGGTGTCACACTCCCTGGCATGCCACGGTGTTCTTGTGCTATCTTCATGGCTGTGTTCTGCAGGAGATCCAGAAAGTTTACTGTGGCCCCTTGAAAGGATGTCTTTGGAACCTGGCGTTGCAAGATGGGTCCTGCTGAGCCTTCCCAGGGTAAACCAGGACCATCCTGCCCTTCCCAGGGGAGTTCTGGCCATGTGGGATTGTATTTATTCCCTTTCCTTGCTCAGTGGCAGAGCAGGACACTGGCTGGGTTGGTGACCTGAGAGCTGTTTGTGATGGGGTGTCCCCAAGGGACAAGTGTCAGTGCTGTAACTGAGTCACAAATTCACACAAGTTCTTGGCACTCCTTCCCACTCTCCCATTCTTCATCCTCTGTTTACATTCCTTCCTTGACCCCTGTCTACCCTCTCCCATACCATGTTCTCTCACTCAGCCGGTGACACCAGATCTCCTGGTAAGCCCCAGCAGCCAGGATGGAGACCTGGGCTCTGAGTGCCCAGAAGACAGAGGAAACTGGACAGGACGTCTGGATTTCCTGCTCTCCTGCATTGGATACTGCGTTGGCCTTGGAAATGTCTGGAGGTTCCCTTACAGGGCTTACACCAATGGAGGAGGTACTTGGGCATCCTTTGGAGTGGCCAGTTTCCCCATCACTGAGCTGGGCTGGTGGGACATGTCCCTAAAGAGATGCTCCTTCTCCTTCTTGAGGCTGGGAAGTAGCATTTGTCATTGTTAGGTGAAGCCTCTCCTGCCCCCCATGTTAGTCCAGGGCATTAACCACCTGTACCCATGTCTGGAAGGGACACTCCAGCCCATCTCTGTAGTCCTGTACTTAGAGAAATCCCCAGTTTAATGCTAGGCTGAACACCACCTGAGCATCTCTCCTGGTGACCTTCAGGGTCAGCAAATGCTCCCCAGCTATCGAAGGAGGGAGATTTGTGCAATGAAAGAGTCTGACAAGATGGTGCAAAGTGCTGGTTCAACTACTCCCAGAGCAATTGCTTGTTTCATGCAGTAATAACTGGAGAATTTCACGATGTTTGTGAAAGATTCAAAGAGAAAAAAAAATGGGAGCAAGGTAGAAACATGGCATGGGTGAATCCCAGCCCTTTCTCCTGCAGTAACAGCGAGCTGTTGCCTCTCACTCTCTCCCAGATTTTAGTGTTGGTCCCTCAGGGTCATAGATATTGAGTGAACTTTATTGCCTGTCACAGATGGGCTTCAGTAGATGTTTGCTCCGTGTTGCTTTCAGGGCTTTTTTTTCTTACTTCTTGCAGGAGCTTTCTTGGTTCCTTACTTCATCATGCTGGCCATCTGTGGGATCCCCATCTTCTTCATGGAGCTGTCTCTCGGCCAGTTCTCCAGCCTGGGGCCACTTGCAGTCTGGAAGATAAGCCCTCTCTTTAAAGGTGCGTGAGAAAAACCCAGAGCCTCTGCAAGGCCTCTGCAAGACCTGTTTTATGAAGACATGGACCAGCAGCAGCATTCTGTGATCCTCAAAGCTCTTGTTAGAATTAAAGGGTAAATCCTAGGAGAAGATGGAGCAGGCTGGACTTTTTGGTTAGCTGTTTTAATAGCTGCAAGATATCTATGAGATCTGTCAGTTTTTGAGGGTTCTGCATGGCATGACCAGCTTTAGAAATAGTAGAAAGAGTATGAAAATTATTAAGCCAGCTATTGTACAAAATAAAGTATGAAAGCTAAGCAATGACTGTTAAAACACAGACAAAGATGAGAATAAAGCATTCAAAAGAAAAAACAAAGAAAAAGGTCAAATTAAACACTTTTACTCTCAACATTAAGCTGGAGTAAAGTTGTCTGTATGAGGCAATAGATCATCAATACAGAGACAGCATGCCCAGAGGGCAAAATTGCAATAAAAGTCTCCCCCACCAAGTGATCCTCTGACTGGTTGAACATTTGGCTGCTGAGGTGCAGTGTCTGACCCTGGTTTTGGATGTGCTCTGCTCCGGAGAGATGGCTCACTCCTTCTTTACCCTCTCCTTCCTCCAGGCGTTGGCATGGGCACGATCCTCATCGTCTCCTTGGTGGCCATTTACTACAATATGATCATTGCTTATGTTCTCTTCTACCTCTTTGCATCCCTCACAAGCGACTTGCCCTGGCAGCACTGCGGCAACTGGTGGAACACCGACCTGTGCCTGGATCACCACGTCATCAAGGCGGGGAACACCACCTTCCCCATCAACACCACCAACACCGTCGGCCCCAGCGAGGAGTACTGGAGGTAAAGAGGTCAGCCTGGCCCAGACGTGGGGATGTGGCTGGCATCCAGCAGGGGGGAGGATGGGGATGGGATGAGGGGTGACAGGTCTGTGTTCCATGTCTCACAGCATGGTGGGCACTCAGGGCTGGTGTTGTGGGTGCAGTGATGGGCTCCTGTGCTCACTGTGGGTGATACCTCAGTTTAGCCATTGGGATGTGGGAGGTGTCCACGTTCTAGTGTTGCTTTGCTGGCCTGGTGATATGTTGGACTGAAATGAATGCCATGACTAGAACGACTAGGAATTTGCTCTCAGGATGCCAGGCATCCCCTTTAGGCTCTTTAATACGTGGTAGAGGAATCACACCAACTGTTCCCATTTCCTCGGCAAATAGCTGCTAGTGCCTGGGATTGTTGACAAGGTTATTTTTTGCAGCAAAGGCTTTTCTAGGGTCAGAGATGGCCTCTGGAAGAAGACAGGGGATGCCAATGGCTGCTCAGGAGTGGCTCTCCTTTCTCCCTAGCCGGTATGTCCTGCACATCCAAGGGAGCTCGGGGATCGGGGATCCTGGAAGGATCCGCTGGAACTTGTGCCTGTGCCTGCTCCTTTCTTGGACTATCGTCTATCTGTGCATCCTCAAGGGAGTCAAATCCTCTGGCAAGGTAAGGGCTGGATGGTCTCTTTTAGGGGGATTTACAGCAATACTCACCAGTGCCTGTGACTCTGAACATCTGGGAAAGTGAGACTCACAAGCAGCATCTGCTGGACATAGGACATTTCAGGGATGCCTTCCACACCTGGACACCAGCAGGGCTGATGCATAGGCCCTGCTGCAGCCCAAGGACCCCAGCCCTGCAGGGTGGCACTGAGTGATGCAGTGTCCCACCCAGGGGACACGGCAGGGGGACAGCACTCCTGCTGTTCTCTCATTCCCAGCTCTCCCAGCTCACTCTGCTCTCCCACAGGTCGTGTACTTCACTGCCACCTTCCCGTACCTCATCCTGGTGATGCTGCTCATTCGTGGTGTGACCCTGGAGGGGGCCTGGAAGGGGATACGGTTTTACCTCACGCCCCAGTTTGATCACTTGCTGTCTTCCAAGGTGAGCAAAACGCTGTGCAATTTGTTGAAGACACAAAAATGAACCTTCTCCTGCCACCTCCAGTGTGCAACAGAGGCAGTTCCTTTACTCAGGTGTCTTTTCTGACAACCCCTGACCAAAGTCCTCCCTCTTGGTTGCTCCCAGACCAAAAGTCTTTGCCCCACAGCTTTTCTGAACTACTCCTCCAATGTGGCCCATCCCTAGTCTGCATTTCTGGCCCTGCATGGAGGGGACAGTATGTTCACCACCTTCCCTTGGTACCAGGACCATGGACAGGATCATCCCAACCCTACTGATGGGTGGGGGTGGCAGTGGGTTCCCATGGTGGATTTGGCTGGTTTGTTGGTCTCAAGAAATCTCAGCATGTGGAACAGGGGTCAGCTGGGGTGATCACTAAGAGACCACCCAATTTTACAAGGGCATTTAATGCCACACTGGGCTGGCTCTAAAACACTCTTGTTAGCCCTTTCTCTAGCCAGCTGATCCACTATGAGTGATGAGTGTATTAACAAGGAAAGACAAAGACCTGTGGGCTGTACAGGGCTGGGGTGCTGGGGAAGATGCCCCCAGGGATCTGGGGAAGCAAATTTTCAATGTCCTCTTCTTTGTGAGGAGGTTTCCAGCCCCCTGATCTCCTCAGAACTGCTTCCTTCCCCCAGGTGTGGATCGAGGCAGCCCTGCAGATTTTCTACTCCCTCGGGGTTGGCTTTGGGGGCCTCCTCACCTTCGCCTCATACAACACCTTCCATCAGAATATCTACAGGTGGGAGCCAGCTGCTTCCTTGTAAAAATTATGTGTTGGGGGGAGCCATGAAAACCTCAGCCAGTGGGTTTAAAGCCAGAAGAAGTAGCCAGTGCAGCACACAGTCATCTGGCACTGCTACTTGCATGAGCACCATATGGATACCTGGCAGGCTTGGGAGGAACAGAGGGATCTGTGGGAGAAAATTCTCCTAAGAACCCAGGCAGAGCAACTAGCTCCAAAATTTTGGGCTGTAGGTGCTGAAGGCTGAGGATAATTTGGGCTGGAATTGTTTGTCCTATCCCCAGCATCTGATGCAGTTCACAAACAGAGAGGGGTGCTGGATGTTTGGTTTGATCTCCTCCCCAGGGGAAAGCAAGTTTGGGTGGAACCCCACAAAATTACCTATGCCATGAAATTATATGCTCCTTTTGACCCTGGAAAGCACATGCCAAGAGAGGCTCTGAGGGAGAGTCACACTAGGTCACCTTGCTGTGGCACCTGGGGCTGGCAATGCCACCATGCACTGGCGAGGGGTGAGAAGGAGCAAGAATGTTCAGAGCATCTTATTTCTCCTCTGTAGGGACACCTTCATAGTGACCCTGGGTAACGCCATCACCAGCATCCTGGCAGGGTTTGCCATCTTCTCTGTTTTGGGATACATGTCCCAGGAGCTTGGGGTCCCTGTTAACCAGGTGGCAAAAGCAGGTGAGGCCAAACAAAGACCCCTTTCCCCTTCCCCCTCTGCCTGGGTGTGCTGAGGAGTGACCCTTCCAGGATGGAAGGCACCTGAGGGTGTCAGTGTGAGGGATGAGGGAAGGGAGAGGGAAGGGGGGAGGCAGGTTCCTTTTGTGTAAACTGAGCAATAAGTGATGTCTAATGAAGGTTTGAACAAGGAGCAGGCTTGTTCTCCTGCACCGCTCCACCCTCTGCTGCAGGACCCTTCCTTCTCATCTTGCAAGAGTCCCAGCAGGTCCCTGCCATGGTGCTGCTCTGCTGAGCTCTCCTCTCCTCCATCCCCCCATGCCCAGCCCTGTCACTGCCTTTTCACCCTGCTGTCCTGTGCCTCTCCTAGGTCCTGGCCTGGCTTTTGTGGTGTACCCACAGGCCATGACAATGCTCCCCCTTTCTCCATTCTGGTCATTCCTGTTCTTCTTCATGCTGTTAACCTTGGGCCTGGACAGCCAGGTAAGGACAGAGCCCACTGAGCGAGCTGTGGAGCCCAGGCAGCCTGAGGGCTCAGGGAACCCTCTCCTCCTCTGCATGCAGTTTGCATTTATGGAGACCATCGTTACGGCAGTGACAGATGAATTTCCCTACTACCTGAGGCCAAAGAAAGCTTTATTCTCAGCTGTCATCTGCATTGCCCTCTTCCTGATGGGGCTCATCCTCACAACAGAGGTAAGGGTGTGGGGATGGATCCATTGTGGGGGCCAACTAGTTCCTCATTTTAGGGAGAACTTCAGTGCAGACACATCTATTCATATCAGCTAACAAGGTGAAAGGGAGACAATGAGCCTGGGCATCCAGATGTGAGGTCTGTGGGGAGTGACACAGTGTTATTCCCATCCCTATACCAACCTCATATGGAGTGTGATGTCTCTTGAGGGTGCTGACTGCTGTCTTCCCTAAGATCCACCAAAATGGAAGGACCTGTGTGGGGCTTTTTTTGGGATGATGGTCCCAGAGATGCTGGCCATTATGCTTTGTCTCCTCAGGGTGGGATGTACTGGCTGGTCCTACTGGATGACTACAGTGCTGGCTTTGGTCTCATGGTGGTGGTGATCACTACCTGCCTCGTGGTGACACGTGTCTATGGTAAGGGCACTTGTCCCTACAGGGGCACAGGGAAGGATGGGCTGTCTGTATGGAGGGAGAGATTTAGAGGGAGTGGTAGGGAAACCAACAGCCTCACAATGGAGAATGAAACACCTCTGCTCCCACCACTTGTTTCTTCTTGGCCATCACTGGATTCACCTCTCCAAAGATACATGGGGTGCTGAGACCAGTCCCTCAGGCAGCACAAGCCAGGATCCCATCCTCCATCTCCCACCTGGGATGGGGTACTCTTCATTGTTGTAGAGGACACAAACCACTGTTTTTGATCAGTACAGGGCAGCCTGGTACAGGCACTGGGCTCAGAGGGAGGGCTGACAGCTTCTGAGTCTTTCTCCTCCTTCCTCCAGGCATCAAGAGGTTCTGCCGAGATATCCACATGATGCTGGGCTTCAGACCAGGGCCCTACTTCAGAGCCTGCTGGATGGTCCTATCCCCAGTAACAATGATGGTAACTGCTCAGCTTGAGGTGCTGACTGGTTCTGGAGAGCCATGGTGGTGCCAGTATCCCTGGGTGACCTCCCAGTGTGAAAAGTTGTCCCAGGGACCATCCCAGGTTCTGCTGGGAGTGTCCATCATGTCCAGACCTTTCTTTTTGACCATGAGACCTTCAGAGGGTTTTGGGATGACTTCACTTTCTTCCCATCCCACAGGCTCTGCTGGTATATAACATTGTCAAGTACCAGCCCTCTGAGTATGGCAGCTACCGCTTCCCCACCTGGGCTGAGGTCTTGGGCATCCTCATGGGAGTCCTCTCCTGCCTGATGATTCCCTTGGGCATGGTGGTGGCTGTGCTCCGAGAAGAAGGGACGCTTTGGGAGGTAGGAGGGCCCTGGCATTGCTGGGAAGCACCCCAGAAATGTGCAGGGGTGAGCACAAGCCCCTAACAAGCCTATATCCTCTGTAAGTTTCTGTATCCTCTCTCCTGGAGGGGTGTGTTCACATCCCTCCTTCCTGCCCGTGGGGCGTGAGAGATGGCAGGCAGATCCCCAGGCATTTCCAGCAGTGCTACTTACCATTATGCCAGGCAGGCACTGAGCAGCTCTGTGTGCATTCCCACTCCACAGCAAGCCAGCTATGCCCTGTGGGGAACCACATTGTCCCAGGCATGGAGCTGGCATGGGCACCTGGGACTTTGCACCTGTTTGGCAGGAGCGAGGGCAGAGCAAGGCAGGCAGCTGCCAGACTGTGCAGGCAGCCCAGATGGGATCCCTGCGCTGAAAGGCTTCTCCCAGGAGCAGGTTACAGAGCTGCTGGCTGCTTACAGCTTTCCCAGCCCTTCACTGCTCTCCCCAGGCTGTTAAAAGCAAAGGAGCAGAGCTTGCTGCCCTCCCCAGGCAGAAATCACCTGCTGTCTCTAACCTGATTTGACACGGCCATGGGCATTGTGGCATGGCCAGGAGTGCCCTTGGCTGAGGCCAACCCCTTGTCTGGGTGACTAAGCCCACAGCACGGGGCTTTAGCCCTACAAGGGCCACTCCATCCTGCAAGCCTTCATCAGGAACACCCACAGACAGTGACACCCCCACAGCAAGGCACTTAGAGCTGCCTTCCCAAAAGGTTTCAGGATAAGCATCTGGCCCCATCACATCCTCATGGGGGGCTCATCCACTCTCTGGGGGCTGGCGGAGGACCCTGGCCCCTGGGAGGGGTGGGTGAGCTGCAGGGTGGGGTTTTGGCTGTGGGTGCAGAGGGAGTGCTGGTGCAAGATGCATGTGCTCCCAATGCCTGTCCCCTCGCAGCGAGTCCAGCAAGCCAGTCGGCCCACCATGGACTGGGGCCCCTCGCTGGAGGAGAACAGGACCGGCATGTACGTGGCGAGCCTGGCGGGCAGCCAGTCCCCCAAACCACTGATGGTCCACATGCGGAAATACGGGGGCATCACCAGCTACGAGAACACGGCCATCGAGGTGGACCGGGAGATGGAAGAGGAGGAGGAGTCCATGATGTGAGGGGACCTAGTGACCCGCAGGCTGTGGGGGAGCTCATCACTCCCTCTCCCCCCGTTTGCACAGGTTGCACTGCAGCATTTCGGGACAGCTTGTGGGGGGGCCTTTAGGGAAGCAGTCAGGAGCTGTCGGCCCTGCCAGGTTCCTCACCACCAGCCTGGGCCTGCCACAATAGAGCTGCTGCCCATCCAGGTGCCCCTGATGTGTTTCTGTTCAGTGTGACAGTGTGATGAGTCCATCTGTTCGTGTGACAGTGTCTGGTTGAAGTGTCAGGGCTGCCCTGCTCCCACCCACAGCCCCAGCCCTGCCCTTCCCACCCAGGGATGTCCAGGCTGCAGCGGGTAGGGAGGTGGGCGAGGTTGAGGAGGTCCTCTGCATTGGTCTGTTTTCTGTGTGTATTTGACTCCAATAACCCATAAACACATGTGAAAGAAACTGTAACATCCTCCATGCCCTGAGGACAGTGTGTGCCAGTGCGTTCTGATCACACAGAGGTGTTCCAGCAAAACCAGCATAAATCAGTGTCCTCCTAAAGAAATTTGACCTAATAAATGAGCAGTTAAAAACAAGCAGAATTAAAAGAAGAAAAAAAAGCTTTTTAAACAAAGCAACTCAGGTGTTTTTTCAAGCTTGAAGATCCCTCAAGGACCTCAGTGGGTCAGGGCAGCTTTTCTCCTTTTCACTGTGGTTCCTGACAGGGCTTGGGTGACTTGAAAGAAGGGAAAAAGTCCTTCTTCTTCCTGACCTGTTCCTCATGTGTGCAGGACAGGAACAGGTCTCAGCTGGACCCAGTGCCGAAGGAGAAGCCCTGTACACCACCAACGTAGAACCAAGATATGACCCTAGACCTGGGTGCTGCTTTTCCCAGGGAAAGGAGAAAAGGCTGAGTTTCAGCGCCTGCATGTGATTTTGGGGTAGATCAGCCCAGGCTCATGTCCCAGAGACCCCATCTCCTGCAGACTCTGCTGGCATGAGGGTGCCAGTGACCTCCTGGGTGGGGCTGTTTGGACATGACACTGCCAGTTCTCATCATCCTGGTGTCATGTGTGCCTTCCATGTACCATCGGCTCGCCAGTAAAAGTGGTGTGTGACACAGCCCCTGTGTGGGTTATCTGGGGGGTCCTCAGCAGGGAAGAAGGGCACACCCAGAGGGGCTTCCAGGGCTGGCAGGCACAGCTGCTCTGGGCTTTGTCCTGAAAATCTTTGTCCTGGTAAAAGACAAAACCTTAGGATAAATGCAAAGATTAGGGTTTATGTATAGATTATGTATGTGGCTCTGGTGTAGTGGGTGAAGCACTATTGCTTGAGCCTCTAGAGTGAATCCTGGCGTAAAGCTGCAGTTTCTCTGCTTCCCTATGGTGGAGGAAATTTAATTATTACCTTTTCCCCTCCAAGAGCATAGGGCCAACTCCTATACCTTCTCCACCTGCCTGTTCACCTCCCCTCATCCAGGGATGCTGAGCTCATTCCCAGATGGCTCTGCCTTTCCTTTCCCCTGCAGGACCACCAAGGGCTTTCCCTGTCCTCCCCACCACGGCTACAGCTTCTCCAGGCGTGTGGGGCTCTGGCAGCACAACTGCACTGCAAAGCACCTTCGTCCGCTGTCCCCCAGGTTAATCATTAGAGTCCAGCCATAAAAGTGTGGCTGACGGAAAGTTCAGGCCGTGGTGGCTGGGGAGTAGGGAGGGCATGCCATAAACATTTATGGCCCCAATGAATCCCTCGCTCTAACCTTGACACTATTTGCTGAGCAGGAGGCCTCAGGAGGTCACGGTGTGGACCAGCCATCGCTGTGGGTGCTGGCTGGGGAGCCCAGGCTGGGTTGCCCCTCCGAGGGGCACACACAGGGGTCTGCGGGAGGTGATGGAATGGGTGATGCACTCAGGTGTTTCATGATGTCGCTGTCGGCCACGATGTACTGGACGAATCAAGAGTGCCTGGCACCTTCCCATGGCATGGAGTTGAAGCTGTTCTGAGCTGACCAAGCTGATCTGATCTCTGCACATCTCCCAGCTTTTCCTACCTGCATGGAGTCCTGCCACATTCCCCAAATCCCCACTGTGATCCTGTGATCCTTGGGGCTCTCCTTTGTCAGCTGCCATCAATCAGCACTGCGCAGCAGAGCAGTGGGAAGGATGGAACCAGGGCTGTGCCAGGGATGTGGTTGGGGAGCAAAGCTGACAGTGTGGGGCAAAAGGCACGGGGACAGTGACACAGCCAGGGGACACGTGCCTTGCGCTGTGCGTGGCTGCCCACGTCTGGGGGGGACATGGCAGCAGGAGCATTTCAGTGCTGACACCTGCTGGGGCCAGGGCAGATGGCAGAGCAAGGGGGGTAATGGGGGCACCTCAGGGCCTGGGGGTGTGGGACAGGGGCTGTGGGACAGGGACAGGGGCTGTGACAGCCCAACTCCAGTCTCCCTGGTGTACCAGCCCACCTGCATGGGCAAAGCCCAGCAGCTGCCCCTGGGAGCACACCCAAACCCACCCTGGACTCAGCTGGGGTTTCTGTGCCCCTCACTCTGCAGCACCAGCTCCCCCTAAAGCTCCCCCGTGGACACCTCCACCCACCATCCAGCTTCAGCAGCTCCTGGGGGCTCCCAGACACCTGCAGCCCCCAGAGCCCCATCCCTGGGAAAAGGGATGGATTACAGTGAGTTGGGTCTAGGGGTGACACTGAGCTGGGTACCGGCATCCTGCAGGCAGCAGGATATCTGCAATCCCTGCCCAAGGTTTGGTCCCAGCTTCGATGCTTTCGAGGACAGGAGTGCGGTGACGGAGGGACAAGGGGGTGGCAGACAGTCTGAGTCACTGCAGTGACGGAGAATCATGTTTCCATGCTCAGAAGTTGGTAGCTATTTATTGCACTTGAACACCAAGAATAAAACTGACACTCGCCCTCCCTCCCACACCCACCCTGCTCCCAGTCCCCCCCACCGCCCTCNCATCTTAAATAAATATTTCCATAGAGCTTTCCTTTAAGTATATATATTTTTATATTTATAATATATAAGAGAGAGAGATAGATCTCATTTCTTTTTCTTAAACCACTGTTAACTTATTTTCCCTGCTTGTCCAAAAAATGTTACAAAAGCCCTAAAATTGTGCAACAGTTAGAAAAAAGGGATAACAACCCAAAGAAGGAAGGAGCCACTTGATAAAGTTCCCTCTACCACTCCCTCTCCCAATCCCTGTCAATGACCTGCAGGATGGAAGGACATTCAGCTGGTGGGATGGGTGGCAGAATAGCCACCAGCCCCTGCTCTTATGTCCCCACAGTCTGCTCACATCTGGGTTTCCCTGTCTGGTATGGATGAGCTGGGACCTGCACCCTGGGACATGGGGAATGGCAAGGTCTCTACCCTGCTAGCAGGAGGATCAGTGCTGCATCAAGAGCAGGGTGCACACCATTAGATGTGCCCTCTGGTGAGGATGAAGGCTCAGCCCGTCTTCTGGGGTGCTCAGAGAAGATTATGGGATCCCTTGCTGGCAGACACCTCTTGGTCCATGGGGCCGTGTGGCTGCCTTCTCACACATGGCACTATAATCCCACCACAGACTGCAGAGCCCACCATGGGCTCAAAGTGGAAGCAGATGACTGCTCCTGCCTGCTCCAGCCTCTTGGGATCCATGGGGGTATACATCATGGAAAGAAAAAGGAGAGGAGGCAGATTTGGGGTCAGACAGGAGTTTGGTGCCTGGCAGAGGGGGCATTACATGCAGGATCATGGGAAAGACAGCTCTCCCAACTGTGCCTGGCTGGCATGAGGAGTCCCTGCTCCTCCGGCAGAGAGCAGAGTCCCAGGAGGAACCTCTTCATCTTCCAGAGGGGGTGCATCAGAAAAATGCAAGAAATTATGATGTTGCCACTGGACCCTGGCATCCAGGAACGGGAAACAGGCAACTCCCAAGCCCATCTGTGGAGCTGGGAACTCAAGAACACCGCAGATATCCAGTCAGATATCCCCTGTGGTCTGCGAGAGGTGGAAGAGAAGATGAGTTTGGAGGACTTTGGAGTCTGGTTTGACCCAGACAGGCAGGCGACCAGGGGAGTGGGGCTCTGTCTATGCCAGGAAATGGCACGTGCCACAGCCTGATCTCCAGCATTGAGGCCGTTAGGGACAGGAGATCCGTGGTGGCAAACTCCATCCCAACAAGGTGGCCTTATCCATGTTGCTTATTGTGAACATCCCTCGACCTTGTCACCCCCAGAACCACGGTAGAATTGTTGAGGCCAACAGCTTAAAAGTACAGACGTAACAGCAGCATCCTTGGCTCTGCCAGCCAAAGAAGGATGGTGGAAGTTGATTATTTTTACAGTTTTCCTGAAAGTTTAGGGAAATCAGGAAATGTGAAGGAAGACAGAGACAGACAATGTTTTCCATGGATGCTGAGGGAAATGGTGGTGATCTATCAGCGCTTGCTCAGAGATGCTGTGGGGATACAGGAACCCACTCTGGAGAAGCAGGGCAAGGTGGGAGCGAGAAACCAGGCAGGACAGATCCCTAAAGTGCAGGTGCTTAATGCTGCCAGCATGAGCATGTTGGGAAGTTGGGTCTTCCTTGGTCAGGCTTCAGCTTGACTGGAAGACAAGAATGAGTTGAAATCCCAGACTCTGCTTCCCTTGGAAAAGAGCAGAAATGCTTTAGGTCTTGCAAGGACGTCCAGCTGCCTCCTGCACAGGTGACCTCAGGGAAACCTCAAGGATGAGAAACAACCTTCAAGAAGACACCTCAAAGCCTTCCTGGAAGCCAAGATGTTTCTCCCTAGCACTGACTGTGGGGTCTCAGTGAAAGGAGATTGTATCTACCCCAGCATCTCATCTGTCATTCCCAGAAAATCCTCCTGCACCCCCTGTCCCATTCCTTTCCCCAGCAACAGCTGCTGGAGAAGCTTCACCTTCACAGCTCACCCAAAATCCACATTTAGCAGCAGCTTCAAAGCCAGGCTGAAATGACACCTGGCCCCCAGCCCCCATGCAGAGTCCTGCAGTGACCTCCTTCATCCTCATCCACCTTATACCAGTCCCCAAAACCCCTCCTGACACCAGGAGAGCCTGAGTGTCATAAGGTACATGACATTCATCACAGCTGACTTCAGAGCCAGCTCTGGTGAGGGAGAGAGAACTGTGAAATAGCTGAGTCCTTCCTTTAAAAATGAAAAAAACCTCAGCACTACCTGACTACAGGAAGAAAAACAGATCCATAAAAACACCGAAACTTCACTTTAAAAGCTAATCCTCTCCCTGCATGGATTTCCCTGCTTTGGGGTCATCTCTTGCAAGCCTACAGTCAAACAGCACGGGTCCACCAAGAGCATGGGGACCCACATGGGTACCCATGGAGCAGCTCTGTGATTTGCCCCCAAAAAGGCATCTTCTACACATATCACCAGCAGCCATCGCACCGCCAGCACAGCAGAATATACCAAAACACTTCTCAGGGCCTGTCCATGCCCCAGCAGTTTGGATTTCTTCCCCTCCATCCAGTGGGAAAATATTTTTGCAGTCTGCAAGGATGCAGCTGCGTTTGGCACGGTGGCCATCCCTGCCTTGACAGAGAGCAAAGCATTCAAAACCACATAAAAGGCAAAATACACGCTCAGTATTTACATGGAGGAAACATTTCCTCTTTTTTTCCCCCTTTTTTTCTTTTTCTATTTTTTTAATGTCCAAAACAAGCAGTTTTTTGTTCACTTCTTTGTTTTTCAACACACGCACCATCTAGAAAGTTAAACGCCATGCAGATGAAGAGAGTGGAGCTAGAAAGTCCCCCAGGGCAGCAGTGCTGCAGGAGCCTCAATCAATGAGTGAAGAGGCTCCAGTCAGAAAAAGAGAGTTAGAAATGGAAGAATTGCTGGGAAAATACCCATCCTCAGACCTCTCTACCTGATGGAAGAGAGGAGAGACCAAAATTCCTCTCCCCAGCCATGTCTTCTGTCCTGTAAGCCACATGCTGGTGGCTCTCCAAGAGCCACCGCTGTGGTTTGCCCTGCAGGAAGACCCGTGGGGTGCAGGAAGGCACCCTGGGGAGGTGGGTGCCCCTGGAGGTGGGTGCCTTCGCCCATCCAATGCTGTGGGACAGAATGGGATGAGCCACCACGGTGTGGGGAGGGGGCTGGCAGCTGTAGGACCCCTGGTAGGAGCACCATAGCAGCTCAACCCCTTTCCAAATGTAAACGCAATGAAAAACAGCAACCCCTGAAAATCCCCCCTCCCTCCCCACCTTAAACAGTTGAATATTTCTAGTTATTACATAAAGATCCATTTCAGCAAATACTCAAAATCAAGTTACGAAATACACGGTAGGTTGGTTTCTTTTCCCTATAAAAAGGCATGCGCTCAAAGGAGAAGACAGCTAAAGGCTTGTTTGTTTTCTTTGAAGCACAATCAGATTCTGCAGAGTTTTGTCACTAAAGCTTGCATTCCTTGTCGTCGCTGGAAGGAGTCGCGTGGGTGATGGAGGTTTGTGCCCCGAATCAGTGGCCAGTTCAGCTGCCCCCGTCCCAGCCTGGGATTTGGGAGCAGAGGAGTGCCAGTGCTGCACATGGGGGCAGGGGTGGGTGCTGGGGTGAAGGATCCAGGCTGGATGGTGCATGGGAAGGAGGGTGCAGGGGCGATGCTACCGCCCAGGCATGGATGGGAGAGCTCCAGCTCCCAGCTGTGCCGATGTGGTACTGGGAGGCAGTTGTCTTTCTCCTCCTCTCTTCTCCCAGCTTCGCCGGTTCCTGCTCCCAAGGGAGAAGGGAGGAAGGAGGCAGAGCATCCCTCTTGGCACAGCAGCTGCCTGGAGCCAGGGTGCAAACCTACTGGCTCTCCTGGGAAGGAGCCAGCCTGCGCTGGGAAGGGAAAATAAACAGGTAGTCTTTACTCACCCATCCAAACACAGCCCTCCTTGCCAATGTGTGTGTGGAAAATGGACTTTGCAAATGGTTTAAATTGCAGTTCCCCATCCGAGGCTGCTGGGAAGTGGGAACTTGGGTTGAGAGCAGGCAGGAGTCACGGCAGCAGACGGGGGACCTTGATAGCAGCAAAGCAAAATCCACCAGCACGCAGGGAGGATGCAGCACAGAGCGGCTCAAAACTGGCCCCCTCCCTTCCTCAGAGGGCTTCCAGCAGAGGTGGGGATGGAGGTGGATGAGGAGTCTGAGCCCAGTTCAGGAGATGTGCTGGGTACTGAGGGGGTCCACCAACACTGTGCAGCCAAGGAGAGGGGCCTGTACACCAGCCAGATGTTTGGGTTTAAGTTCATGGTTTCTCTTTTCCTGGTTCATGCAGAGGAAGGGGGCCCAGCGCCACGACCCTGGCAGGGTGGAGGGGTGTGATGGGATGCTTGCACTGCGCTGGCAGGGCCGTTGAGTGTGTGCGGTGAGAAGCGAGGGGTTATTCCAGCGGGAACCAAGCAGCAGAGCCAACAGCCAAAGTCCCGTAGGTGAACATGTCGGAGGGGTTCTCCCCTTGGTAGTCAGTCAGTGACAAACCCAACACGGGCAGGACCACGCTTCAGCTGCAAAACACAAACCAGGGGAAGCCGGAATTTGCTTTGACCATCCCTTTGGCAGTGCATCCCTCCCTCCATCACCGTCTCACAGCAATCAGTCATCTCCTCCCCACCGTGGATCCTTGGGGCAGGATCCCACCTTCTGTGCAGCCTCAACACTGCCCCGCTCCAGCCCTCCCTGCCCTCCCTTCCCCATCCCTGGAGACTCACAGGGCTTACTGCGGTAGGACCGAGGGCGCGCCGGATCTGTGGAAGTGGACAATTTGCCATTTGCCATCCCGGCGGTGCCAGATGCGGGTCTCCTCGGACTGGGCAGTGCGGGGGATCCCTCCGGCGTCCACATACTGTGTGATGCGGATGTAGGCGATGCAGGCAGACTCATCTCCCATCAGGTGGATGTGGGGGTTTAGGATTGTCGTGTGCACAGGCTTGCTGTTCCGGGACCACACTGGAGAGGGGACAAGCACAAGGGGATTTAGGCAGGCAAGGGAGTGGCTCTTGCCCAGGGTGGCAGCAACGTGGGAAGGGGAGATGCTTGTGTTAGGTTCTCTGCTTGACTGGGCTGAGTAAATGCTGCACAGGTGGGTTCAGAACAGGTCCACTTAGGAAGCAGTTAATGCAATGACTCCTCTGCATGCACCCAGTCCAGCCGACCTAACAATTCCCGCTGGGATCTTCCAGATCAGCTAGAGATGCTCCACAGCCACCCTAACCCTATTCTCTCTGGCAAGCTGATGGAGGTTAAGTCAGGCCCATGGGAGGTGGGAGGGTTCCCTCAGAGAGCAAGGGTGCTACTTACGGTTTTCAAAGTAGAATCGGTGGAAATCCAGGCCTTCCACAAGATTGCCCAGAGCCTCAGGCTCAAAGGCTGTCATCCCGGGGTCACACATCTTCCTGGGGAGCCAGGAAGGGGAGATAAAAGGGAGAGGTTATCTCACTGCTTCTGGCAGGACAGCCTGGAGAACCTAAACACGTTTTGCTCGGGATGGCTCCCTCAGCCTGAAGCTGAGGGGTGCCAGTACCAGCAAGTTAATTCTTGCAAAAACCTGACCTCATCTCTGCATTCTGAATGAAGCCCACCCCACCTCGCCTCCAGCCTCTGATTATAGCCAGGACCCCAACAAAGCAGGGTGCAAAGCAGTCACTATCTGCAATTAAACCTCCCCAAACACTGCCATCTTCTTTGAAAGAAAGGAAAGCAGTGGGTAAAAAAATTGTATCATCTGCTCTGTATCAAAATATCCCTGCTGTGATCCTCTGAGGCAGTGATGAAGACCTGCACTCACTCAGACATCTCTAATTAAATCAGCTTTGGACACAGAAGATGTGTACTCTGAAGAGCATCAGCTCAAAGAGCAGACAACAGCTAAGCTTCAGAACAGCCTGTGGCAATCTGGATATAATGGATACCATGGATGCAAAGTTCCTTCTTCCACCACAAATCACGTTTACAATTATTATTCCTCTTTCTGCAAACCGCAAAATGGGCTCATCCATGACAGTGACACCAGAGAGCTGTTGTCAGCTGAGCACAGGAGCAGCATCAGGTTTTTAAACTGATGCCCCCTGCTTGTCTTGGATGATCTCCATGTCCTCCCCAACACGTCAATCTGCCCTGAGCAACAGTAAAACCTCCTGGGCAGCTTTGTCAGAAAGAGTAACCCTGTTCTGGGAGGCTGAGCCCCCACCCAGCCCAAACCCATGCTGGGCACACTCACGTGTAGGACTCGAAGTCGCCATTGCTTATTGCTTCGATCAGCTGCTCTGTGACTTTAATGATTTCTTGCTTCCGTACTGTTGGTTTAAAGATAAAAGGAAAACAAAAAGAGAAAACAAAGCAGAAGTGCTGGTGTTACCATATTGGTGAGAGATCTTTATCTCATCAGGCTGAAGGAGGTTGGGGGACTTTGGAAACTGTTCAGGGAAAAAGCAGGAAAGTGGCTGGAAAGGGAAATGTGGAGAAGGGCTCTTCATCCCCATAAAGGAAAGACAGGGCAAAAATAAAAAACCCTGTAATTTCCTAAAGAGCCAAAGGGTTAACCACCAAATGGTGAGCTGCCCTCAGCCCAAAAGTTGGCACAGGCTGGTCTTGGCTGCAAAGCCTTGCTTTGAAAAGACCTTCTACCCATGAACTCACAGCAGAGTCCAGCCAGGGTAAGCTGGACCAAGGATGATCTCACCACACTCTGAAATGGAAGGACAGGACCTCAGCAGGGAGGAGAGCAGGTGGATGACACAGGTAGCCACCCCAGGAAAGACAAGTAGGAACCCTTCAGAGGGCAGAGAACTGTGCCGCTGCTGCCAGGGATTCCAGGCACTGCAAGTTCATCTGCAAGAGTGGGTTTGGCTCTCGGGATGCAGGAGGAACAGTCAGAGGTAACCCTGGGCTTGTTAGCAAGGCTCTGCTTCAAATGCAAATTGGCATCATGCTTGACTCTTCTTTTTTATGTTTTTGGTATTGTGACTAAAGAAAGGATGGAGGGCATGTTCCTGGGACTTGTTCAGAAAGGAGAAGAGGGAGTCCCATCGCTTCCCAAGCACTGCCTGTCTCCATGTCCATGCTCAGGGAGCACCTCCCCAGGAAGACAAGTGTCCCATTAGCTCTCACGTCAGGCCAAAGCCCATCTTGCTTTGTGCCGAGATCACTTCGGTGAGAGACTTTACAAATTAGCACCGATAAATTATTCCCTGGGTTATTCTTAGAAAGCTGCCTCTGGCAGGCAGGCGGGCGGCAGACAGGGATTTCCCCTGGAGGCTTTTCCCAAAGGGACATTTATTTCGGAGAGCAGTCAGCCAGGCTGCTATACCTGCAGATTTCTGCCATTTCAGGGAACATCCCTGTTTATGGGAGCATCCCCCTCCCTCACCAGCAGTGCCCCAGCTGCTCATGGGAGCAACAGCCCAGCAGTGAAACCACCTTAGGAGTTAAAGTAACCTCTGAAGGGCCCTGAAGCAGTTTGATGGTGGTGGGTTTTGCTGTAGCCAATATCTCATGAGAGGTCACCAGGCTAACAACCCATGGCCACCCCTCTGAAACAACCTGCCCACCTCCCCACTTGCCCCCACTGGTACCTTTGGTGTCTTCGTCCTCGATGGTGGTGTTGGTGCTCTCCGACGATTCCTGAGCAAAGAACAGAAAGGAGAGATGGGGTGGTGAGAAGGGTCTTCTCCCTGTGCCAGATGGAGCTTGTGTGTTCGACAGCCCCCCGAGTCTGACCCCGCAGCGCTCGACTGTGCCAACAGACAGAAACCAAGGAAAACGCCAGCAGGTCCAACCTGTCCTCAACCACAGCTCTAGGGCAGCATTGGCAGAGCCCTCCCTGACCTCCACTCCTTGTAGCCAAAGGCACAAGAGGTGGGCTGTGGAGGGTCTCGTAGGAACGGCGCTGCCTTTCCTACCGACACCTGTGGGGACAGAGACGGGGGCAGGTCCAGGGGCCATTTGGTGGGTTCCTAGGAGCGTTGCCGGAGGGGCAGGGAGAGGGGCTGTGCAGGGGTGGAAGACACCATGTTGACTGTACGATAAAGAGAGAGATGTACAAATTAACAGCGAGAAGGAGCTGGGATGAGAAAGAGGGGACTGTGCAGGAGTGAGAGAGACCACACTGACCGCAGAGTAGGGAGAGAAATGTACAATAAAACAGTGCTTCCAAGACCCACATGGACCACTGAAGGCTGAGACACAGCTCTTTCAAGAAACAGCTGAGCACTACACAGATTTGGGGGGGAGAGGGGTACTGACCCCCTGTCTCTCTCCGGGAGCCCCATCAAGGCAACTCTGCTAGTGGAGCTAGAGCAATGGCTCTGCTAGCTCTTCCCAGCAGAGCCTTGCTTATGTATTACCCAGAAGACCCCGATGTAGGTTGGCAAGGTGTCCCATGACCATACAGTCCCCGCAGAGGATGGAAGGTGTTTCTCCAAGGCTCCTTGGACCGATGCAGCCTGCAGACCTGAGTCAGGAGAACTGGGAGAAACGGCATGAGAACCCATCAGCAAGAACCAGGGCTGGCTTCCCACCAGCTGGTGGCCAGCAAGTGCCTGCACCAACCCTGTTAATGGGGTTTGTGGGTGATACGACTTTGAAGATGTTCCCTCCAACCCCGCTGTCCCTTCTTCCCTACCCCGAGTAACTTCCAAAAATGGGGGAAGCTGCAACATGTGGAGAGGCCCAGCAATATCGGCATTGAGGAAGACGAAGGACACTCACCATTAACTGAACGCTGGAACTGGACTTTCTTTTCTGGAAAAACAAGGAGAAGAGATGGAACAGGAAGAGACACAGAGTGAGAAAGGCTGAGAGCAGCACATGAGAGGCAGCAGCTCCTGAGCCTCCTTCTTGGTCCTCATGGAGGGGCAAATGAAAGGCGCAGGGGGACAATGTGTTGCTCCTGTAGGGATGTGCCACTGGCTGCAGTGCTGGTGGTGTCATGCCAGTTCCCTCCCCGTGTTCCTGCCATCACTTGTCTCTCCTGCCCTGCCACAGTCTCTGGAGGTGCTCATACCAAGGACCTGGTTACTCCAAAAGGGAGTCCCCTGGAAGTCAATGACCACTCTGGTGGATTTGTGACCAGCTTGGCAATCTCACAGGAACAGGACTGGGATGTGCTACTGCTGCTCGACCCTTCAAGGCATGCATACTGCATGGGAAGCTGCCCTGAGCACAGACTCAGTGCTTTAAATCAGGACAAATCTACTCCAAAGGTAAGACTTACACATGCACATTTGTCTCTATCCTTGATCACTACCATTTGGCTTTAAGATTTTTGGATTGGATGACCTCCTAGCCACATTTCTGCTTGTAATCTCAAACTGCTTCTGAACTCTTCTTCCCTAGTGTGCTCTGCTCCCCATCTCCATTTTTAATTTAGCCAGGAGACAGGGGGATCTGCATGCTGACCTCATACCCCTTCAGCACCTCTGGCTCCCAGGGAATGAATGCCAGTGGGCGTCAGGGAACACCAGTGTGCAGAAATCACAATCTGGAGTGCCAAATAACAAAGTATTGTACCAGCATATTTAACAAGGCACCAGCTGTGCTTGCCCTGCGAGGGGAAAGCAGGACACAATGTACAAATCTCTTGGAAAAGTCCACGGAGCAACCCATTAGGGAGCATGAGTGGGCTGCAGCATAAAAACTGCTCATATCCATTCCCCCTCATTGCTCCTTTCACATTCTGACTCCCACCAGCATCCTCACTGAGTTTCCTCCTCTGTCAGTGCAGCTCTCCACTCCCTCCCATAGCATCAGGAAAATGGTTTGGATTGGAAAGGACTTTGAAAATCATCCAGTTCCTAAACCAGGTTGTTCCAAGGGGCACCTAACCTGGCCATGGACACCTCCAGGGATGGGGCATCCATAGCTTCTCTGAGCAACCTGTTCCAGTGCCTCATCATGCTCACAATAAAGAATTTCTTCCTTATATCCAATCTAAACCTGCCTCTTTCACTTTAAAGCCATTGCCCCTTGTTCTATCACTCCATGTCCTTCTCCAAAATCTCTCTCCAGCTCTCCTGTAGCTCTTTTAGGCACTGGATCTTATGCCAATGCTTGTCTCTCCCTCACTGAACCAACAGATGTCCTAAAGGGCAGAGTGAGCTGTGGTATTTCAGCAGGAACTTCATAGGAAAGGGAGCCGCTGGAGCTGGGCTGTCTTCAGGAATGGCTGGCAGCTTCTGCTACCCAAGGACATGAGACGGGGCAGAAAACTGCAGAAGTTTCAGACGCCACAGAATGCAACACAAAGCAGTGACCGCGTCGAGTCTGGACATACAGGAACAGGATGCAACACGGGGCAGTGAGCTCATTAATTTAGGACGGGACAGGATGTGACACGGGGCAGTGATTCCATTAGTTTACAATGGGACGAGATGTGACACTACACAGGGCAGTGAAGGTATCATAGCTGCTGGGACCAGAGGACCTCCCACAGATCCCAGAGCAAGGCTCAAGGGGGATTTTGGTCCCATGAATGCTTTTAGCAGGTGAGGAACCTCCACAGGAGGGTAAGTTTCAAACCCTCTGAGCCTGGGCTAGCCCCATGCCAGTGTTGGAGGGCTGTGCAGGCAGGCTGGAGAGCAGCTTTGGGCAGGAAAGGCAGGGGTGGCTGCCTGGGACCTGCCTGCTCTCCTGGGGACGGTCAGTCCAGGCTGTTACTCCAAATGGTGGCACAACTCTTCCAACAATCAACCCCACCACATGGCCTGACTTGCAGCCTGGCTCTGAGCAGGCAGGACCACTCCCTTCCCACTGTTCCAAACGCCCAAGGCAGGTGTCCAGGTTGCTGCCTCACTTTTCCAGCAAGAAGGAAAAAAATTAACACCATTCAGCAAAATTCTGACATCTGCTGGCTGCCCACAGTGAACATTAGAGCTTCACTTACAGCACCCAACCTCCCTGTGCCCCTATGAGTGGGTTACACTGCAGCTCCCCCCCAGGCTGAGGATGGGAATGAGAGGTGGGGATGGTTATGCTGAAAGGGACCAACACAAGGAAGCTGTTGGAAATGAGCTTGCCTCTACCTTGTCTTCTCCTTCCCTACCTTATTGGCCATCTAACCAGGCTGTCTCACCTCTATTTGTTGGAAAGGGAAGGACAATAAAAAAGCAAATTCTTTCTTCAGAGCTTGTCCACCATCTTGAGAGGAGTGTTGGCTGGTAGACTGCACTTGGGATGAAGCCTCATGATCTGCTCCCTGCTCACCAGCGAGGGCTGAGGATGCAAACCAGCCTCTCTGATCCTGCTCTGAAAGCAGACTCTTCTCACTGAGTTTCAGTGATGAACTAGAAGTCTCTTCACCAAAACTAGCTACTTCACTACAACAGCAAGTGCCCCTTTTCCCAGGATAACGTCTGCCCTCAAAGTCACTTTGAAATCCAAGAGGGAGCATCATTAGCAAGTTGGGCTGGCAAATGGTCTTTACCACAACACAGAAATTTAAGGCTGTCCCTTTCTGATGGAGAATGAGATTCAGGACAATGCCTGATGAAGCCTCTCCATCCGCCAATCTCTCCTTTTATAGCTTGAAAATGCATCTTCTTTTTTATCTCACCTGTGCTCCAGCAACTTGTACCAAGGCAGCTCTACCTGTGGTGTCACTTCTCAGGTGATTCTGAGAGCTGGGACCTCATAGCAGAAGAGGACAGGCCAGCAGTGGCTGGCAGCAGGGCTGTGGGGACTCCCATGGGATCTGCCAGCACCAAACCCAGCAATCCTGCTCTGGGAGTCTCATGCTAACCCAACATCATGGCCCAAAGTAAGATCTTCTCAGAGCCATGCAGGACATCAGCTTCATGCTGCAGAATAACGCTGCATAGCCTGTTGTAGAGCTGAGCCCAGGTCTGGAGGTTGTGAGTTGTCTCAGTCCTTGCAGGCTTGTCCTGTCCCAGCCACTAGGTCTGGGAGGAGTGGGAGAGAGACATGCCATTCCTAGACCCCTGGCTTCACTGACCATTTGGATTGAGGAGGGAAGAAGCTGACTGAGGGCTCTTCTCTTCCAAAACCCTGCACTCTTCACGGCCCAACAGTTGGGTCCCTATAGAAGGGCAGCAGAAGATTCTCTAGGTTCTCCCAACAAAGGGGCCCTATGGAGGAAGGAGAGCAGCTGTACTGCAGTTAGGCTCCCAACTTCTGCCTGATGATGGAGGATGTCACCACATCAGCTCTCCTCTGCTGAGTGATCCCTTGTATTCATGCAGGGAACAGGTAAGGAGAGAAAGTTCCTTCCTGCAGGAGGAGTTTGACAAAGCTCAATAACCACTGATATCCACCACATCTCCGTGTCACCACAAGAAGCTGCTCAGCAGCAGGATTTTGCTGCCTCCAGGAGCCACCTTGTCCTGGAGAAGAGTTGTGGCCCCAACTCAAAGGGGCAGACAAACCTGCAGGCTCTGCAGCCCAAGAACCAAGATCCACCAAGCACTGGCTTGTTTTTAGAGCATCACTGAGCCGTTTGCTCTGTCAAGTATCACCATGTTGCTCTGCTGTCTGTGCTGGGCACAGGGGACTGGCAGCACTGCTGGAGGGGTTAAAAACACCCATGTGCCTCCCAGCAGCACATCAGCCCTTGGGAAAAGATGGGACAGGAACTGGGGCCAGTCCCACCGGTCACAGGGGTACACATGCTGACTGAACAGGAGATGAGGCTGCCCATCTCGCCAGACGGCTGCTGTTGGAGCCGTGGCTCTGGGCTGCAGAGCTGCCTCCCCTTGTCCCCTGTCCTGGTCCAGCGTCTGCTTCTCCCTCTCCCTGGGGGTAGCGAGGGGCCAGTGCATTTTGCAGGCAATGAAACAGCAGTGAGTTCCCTCCGCGCACCCCTCCAGCAACAACTCGCTGTGCTGCAAAGCCTCCTGTGCGCTGCCTGCCCTGGCAGGAGCCCAGCCGGTGGCACCGGGACACACCGGGACAGCCGGGCCAACAGTTGCCCTTTAAAGTGCAAGGTGTCTCGGGGACTGCCGGCATGGCATGGAGACCCCTGGCACGGCACGGAGACCCCCACGGCCAGCAGGGCATGGAGATGCTCACCACGGGCACGGCAGAGACCCCCGCCGCCGCCCCAGCAGCAGAGGGGCAGGCAGCGGGGAGGGCGCTTACCTTCACGCCGTCATTCTTCTTGTTGCCACCACTTTTGCCTCCTGGGGAGAGGAGGAAGGTGATTAGGAGAGCCAGGCAGGGCACCAGGACCAGGAGGGCGAGGAGCAGCAGCATGGTGCCGGCTGGCAGCGCGGCGGGACCCCGCGGCACCGACGGGTGGGTTTCGTCCTCTCTCCAGCAACCCACAGGAGCTCAGGGGCGACCTTGCCAGCACCGTCCCGTCCTACCCCGGTGGCTCTTGGCCAAGGGCATGACCCGTGTCCCAGCGTCACGCCGAGCGCTGGGGGCTGCCGGAGCCGGCGGCAGGAGGGCTCGGGACGGGGGGTGCTGCTGACCCGACGTGGTGCGGCGTGGAGGAATGGGCTGCCCGCCTGCCGCCCTCTAATTTTAGCCCCATGCTGTCGGGATCATGTGCTGCCGGCCTGCCGGCCCGACAGCTGCAGTCCACATTTTGACAATGATGAAAAGCAGGCGCCCTCCCCGGTGCCCACCCACCGCGGCCGGCACTGCCCCAGCCCCCCGAGGCTGCCCCAGCCCCCCGAGGCTGCCCCTGCACCCCAGGACAGGGTGGGATCGGGGGAGCTCAGCGGCATGCCAGACCCTCTCCATCACCAGCGCTGCTGTGCTCCTGGGCAGGGCGCACCAGTGAGCCCTTGGGCCGTGCGTGGGATGGGCAGCACGATGAGAGATGCTTTTGAATTTCCTGCCCTTTGAAGCTTCCTGTCCAACGCCTTTCCCGGCGCGGGGCTGACACCGGATCCCTCCAGCTGCTGGACTCCTCCAGCCCCCCTCCACAAGTGCTAAATATGTCAGCACCATCCCCAGACCACAAATGCCCTGGCCACAGGCCCTCTCCCCTAGCCCCTGTGGCATCCCTGCCCACCTGCCGCACCTGGCACCCAGGGCACCTCAGCAAAGCACCCTGAAAGTCCGATCTAACCCGATCTAAACAGCTGCCACCAGCCGGCTCAGCGCCTGCAGGGCTTGGCTGGTGTGTCCCAGCACTGCAGCACCATGCTGGGGATGGCTGGAGGTGACAGCGGGTGGATGAGCTCTGTCACCACGTGGCTCCATTTGGTTCCGTGCCTGGGAATCGCCTGTGAAATCCCATCTGCTGCGAGGTGTCCCCAGAGGGAACAGCTCTCAGTGTGGGCACTGGGGCAGAAGGGCTGGTAGCTGCACTGAGATCTCTCTGGTGCACAGGCTGGGCTGCCGTGCTCAGTCCTGTCTCCTGTGCAGCCCTCGGGATGTTGAGAGGCAGGGAGAGACTGAGGAACCCTGCAGGATCAGCATCCACCTGCCCGGGGAAGAGACCTGAGGGGTCTTGCTGCCATCTGCCTGCAATGGTACCCAGGGACCTTTCGAACATTCTCAAGGCAGAGGATGCTCTCCCTGAGCCACAAACATCTCCAGGAGGACACAAAACCAGCAGCTTGAGCTCTGGCTGCCCTCAGCATCCACAGCCCCACCCCAGCACAAGCCAGATGGTTGGATGTATATAAACCCCTAAACCACTAGGAACCACTGTGTTTCAGCCAGACATCTTTTCACTTGCATCCCAAGCCAGAGGCCAGGCTGGAGGTGCCAAGCCACCTCTCCTGAAGGACTACCCAAAACTACACATGCCCAGGGGCACCAGGCTTCAACCTCAGCCTCCCTGTGACACCCAGCTCTCCAGGGACCCTACAGACTTCCCTTGGGCACCCTGTAAGACAAAGAGATGAGTCCCAGAGACCGCACCTACCGGAGAAGTTCCTGGTGGCCAGCATGGTGGTGAGGATGGCTCCCTGAAAGACAAGGAAGGCAGAAGGAAAGGGTGTGCTGGACCCCACCTCTCTTCACCCTGCCACTCCCCCCATCCCCCAGGAAGGAAAGCCCTCTCAGCACCTGTCCCCCAGCCACCTGGCTGGAAGGAAATGGCCCACGGACTGATATCCTCCTCCTGCCATCAAAAGCAGCTCTCAGTACCCGATTCTGTATCCCCAGCACCAAGGCATTGGGTTGCATTCTCTGAAACTGCCTTCACTCTAAGATTAAAGGGATATTAAATATCTGTGGGGCGCTTTTCAGTTTCATACTACCCTACTCTGGATGTAGCACAACCCCACTGACCAGGGCTGGCAGCAAAGGGACCCACCGGGAGCAGAACCAGATTTAATTGCAACTAAAGCTGTGCTAGCTCAGAGCAGCAGGGCAGGGATTGCTCATGGGAGTCACGCAAAGATCACCACTGCAAAACAACATTCGTAAAAATCCTTCCCCTTTTCCAGCTGAGTCTACTAACTAGTTGCTCAACGTATAATGAGATTACTTTGGAGTAATTGCTTACAGTAATGGATTACTATTTGGAAGCATATGCCTGAACTAATTTGATTACTTGTCTAGCTGAAAAGTAATAATAGTTTATAGCCAGTTTCTTTCCTTGATAATCTTGTTAGTAGCCTGCAGCTGTACTGTGCTGTGCAGCACTGCACTCAGGCCTGGAGCACTGATGGCTCTGGTTATGGCACAGGCCAGCGCTGTCCTGCTCTGTGCCTCCAGCTCTGGAAAAGGCACTGTAATTTCCAGAGCTCATTGCCAGTGCCATGGTCCTGGCTGAGGCTGAGCAGCACCTGGGAGGTGGGTGTTTCAGGGAGGCACTCAAGCTGGAGATGGTGATTTCAGAGGGGGTCCAGGCTGTGGCACATGACAGAATCTGAGAAGGGAAAGCCTGTGGGGCTGCTGGTGTGGGTGAGCTTTTTGCCTTTCCATGGGTCACTTTATTCCTTGGCTGCAAAGAATCTTGGCTATCAGGCAAAGGGTTTCACTGTGCCTCTCAGACCCATGTCCTGCCCCAAAGTGGAGGTTTTTGACACAGACTTCAGTGGGAAAGTCTTCACCCAAGTGCCCAGTGTGGCTCAGTGCTTTCCTTCACTGTGGCTTTCTCTGAGCACTTGAGAACCCCAGATAGACGAAGCCACCACTGCACTTGGTCTCTACTCTCTTCTTCAAAACAGGGTCCCCAAATGCCCATCACCCCCACACCACTGCCCAGGGACACCCCCTTGTCCTTTCCCACACAGAGAACAAGCCCACCTATAACCTGATCATGCATTTTGAAGCCAGCTTGGACAGTATGAGAGTTACCTTCAGCTTCCTCCGGGCATTGAACTTCTTCAGACAGTCCACCGTCTCCTGTCTGTGCATGCATGAGGCCACGGTGGCACGGTGCTGGGAGGAGAGAGACCTGGCTCAGAGCAGTGCTGGGGGGAAGGCGCTCCCCCAGCCCCACTCTCACATGTGCACACATGTGTGTGATCTCTCATGGCCAAGACACGGGCCAGAGTTGCCTGCAGCAACAGCACCAGATAAAAGTTTAATGGGCAGTGGGAGATGGAAGCTCTGAAGTCAGCAGGATCTGCTCTGGTAGGGGGGGTGTAGGAAGAACTGGCTGCCCCATGTGTTAACCCCTTGACTGACCAGCCACGTTTAGCAATGTGCTCAGGGTTTGCAGGTGTGGGGCCTCAGGGTTAAGCTCACAGACTCCTCCTGCCTTTAGGAGCTGATTCAGGGCAAGAACCAGCAACCAGAGCAGTGGGATGAAGTGAAGGGTGGGGGGACTGATGCTGGGGTGGGTGGATGGATGGACAAACACAAGCCTGCTCCCATTGCCTCTGAAAAAAGGCCCCCCAGCACAGCATGACACCAAGAAACCAGCCTGTCCCCACCAGGACTGGGAGCACATGTGTCCCTCCCACCACCAGCTTGCCCAGGACATGCTGTTTCATTCACAAGCTTTTCTCTGCTGTAAAACCCCAGGGAAAATGCTGTTCTGAAAGCACTGGAAGGAATGATGCCAGGAAACCATCTTCCCAGGATGGAGGAAATCTGGCAAAATGTTTGATATCACATGCTCCCCAGTGAGATGTTCCCCCCTTGTGAACCCCCACACCTCTGTACCTTCAGCCCCAACCACTGAGTGCCAAACTCACCGATATCCAGGGGTGTTTCAGAGCCTCTGCTGCCGTGATGCGCTTGGATGGGTTTATGGTCAACATCTTGTTGATGAGATCTTTTGCTTCAGGAGTGACTGTGTCCCACTCAGGGGAGGGGAACTGCCAAAGCAAAGGGACCAGGATGAAGGATGGCAGATAGGAACAGAAGGAGCGGAAGCCCCTTTTTACTTGGGTTGGTTCTCCTGCAACTTGGGGCAAGTTATTAGCAACTGGAAAGAGCCGTCAGGTGGAAAACTGGAAAGCAGAAGTGGAAGAAGTTAGAAGGCCTAGGACAAGACCTATTTGTCCTGCAAAGTGGTCCTGAAACATGGTAATATGTGACCAGGACAGAGGAAAGAACCTTGTTCTCGTATGTCTGAATTTGGCCAGGTTGCTCTTCTAGAGCAAGGCAGGGACAGCAGGAGAGAGGGCAGACTGTGGAAAGGGGGAACAAGACAAACCCACTCACATCATAAGCCCCAGCCTTGATCTGCTGGTAGAGTCGATGCTGGTCTTCATCCCAAAAGGGTGGGTACCCGACCAGCAGGATGTAGAGGATGACACCTGCCCAGGAGAGGAGATGGAATTAGTGGGAGAGAATTCCTTGCTGGAGGTAGGAGCAGACCCTGTCTCAGGATTGGTGAAACTCAAGCAGAGAAACAGAAGCTAGGGAAACAAAGATTTGCTCACTGATTAAAGAGCAAAAAGCCTGTTGGTGGGTCCATCTCGGTACTGTCTCAGCACTTTGGCAGGTCCAAGGCTGTGGCAGCCACCATGCAGAGCCTCAAAGGGGTGACCTGGCAGGGCTGGGTGATGCCTCCTCCCCATCACAGCTGGATAAAGGCTCCCCTATAGCTGCAACTTCATGGAGTCATTGCCTGACTCCATCAGCACCACAGGGGAAGAGCCGGCATCTCCCCTGACTGGGAACTTTGAGTACATAGCAAGAGGGCTGATCCTTCAGAGAAGGGTGCCGCTGGATTGGGAGAGAGGGTGCTGCTCTGGGGACAGCCCAGGGAAATGTGCCACCTCTTGGGTAAATGCTCCACCCTGCATGTGTACCAACTGCAGCTCGGGACGTGCTGGATGAACAGCCTGCCTCATCCCACCCATCCCAGCCCATCCCTGTGTTCCAGCCCCACTCGGACTTACCGCAAGCCCACAGGTCCACGGCTTTGCCATAGGGGTCCTTCCGGAGCACCTCGGGGGAAAGGTATCCCGGGGTGCCAGCGAAACCTGGGACAGACAGCCTGTCACGCCCTGCCACAGGCAGCCCCCGTCCCCACACAGCCCACCAGCACCGACTGGTGCCCAGCCACGCACAGCGAGAGTCCTGGCACACCCTGACCCGGTGGGACAGGCACCCTCCTGCCAGACACCTCTGGGACTCCCGAGGGCAGAGCAAACCGTGGCTTTCTGCCACAGCCAGATTCCGAGATGGTGTATAAGGCTGGAGTGCCCTGATGTGCACCTCCAGCACTGGGAAGAGGCTTCCCTCCCCCTGGTCTGCCCCTCTTGCTGGTGTGTCCACCTCACCAGGACATCTTGCTGACTCACAGAGTCCCTGCGGAGCTGTTTGCCTCTGCCCTGGATCAATACTGAGCTGTTTCTAGGGTCAAAGCTGGAGCCTTCACCTTTCTTACCCAATGTGCCTTTTGGGCTGCTGCTGCTGGGACGCTCCCATAACCTGGGGCTCAAATCCTGGGGGCGCGTGTCCCACCTGGATCCCCCCTGACCAAACATGCCAAGGAAAGCTGGAGAAGCCCCACCTCAGGCCAGCCCCACTCACCAAACCACGCTTGCTGGTCCCCCTCCACCTCGATGGCGAGGCCGAAGTCAGCCAGCTTGACGGCGGCACCCTTCAGCTTGGATGCCAGCAGCAGGTTCTCAGGCTGCAGGAGGAGATGGGGGTTGGAGAGGAGTGAAAGCCTCACCAGGCTTTGATGGCAGGGACCATCCCAGCACAGCACAGAGGAAAGCCAGGACTCTGGATGTACTTCTCGACTGCTTTGTGCTGCTGTGTGTCCTGGTGTCCCTGGATCCTTAGAGGACCACGGACCTCAAGAACCTCCCTACCCCCTCTCCCTTGTGTCGTTTCACCCCGGAGCTAGTCTTTGCACTGTGGCTTTCCTGCAGCCTTATATATGTTCCTCTCTGCTGTTTCAGTGGCCCTGGAGTACTCCGGGCATTGCTCCACAGGGTTTTGCATCACAGATGGGGTCCCGCACCCTCCCACAGGCACTTCCCCTGTACCTCTTACCTTCAGATCCCGGTGAACCACCCCCATCTGGTGGCAGTGCAGCACAGCCTCCAGGATCTGCTGGATGCAGTGGCTGTGGGAGAGAGGAGAATGCTCACACAAGTGGACGGTAAGGCAGAGTTGTGTCAGACACTTCTATTCCACAGCATTTCACCCCTCTGCCCCCCATCACACTGCCCACCAGCAGCCCCTCAGCACAGCTCAGTATCTCTCTTCACCAAACCCCACACAACCGTGGGGAGCAGTTTTAACCCTGTAAGATCCCACCAGAGCTCCTGCACACCCAAGCAAGAGCATGGGGGCTACAGCTGAGCCTATGGGGTCCCCACAGGAGCAACACTGGAGGTGGGGAGCTGGAGACCAGGAGAAGAGCCACAATGCCAGCCCAGATTTGGTCTCCAAGCCCAGGCTGAGCATATGTGCTCTGTGTAACCTTTGCTCCAGCCCTGTTTTCTTGCTCTGCTCTAATGCAGGTGGCTCCTGCTTTATATCTAGTTCATTACATCCCAGCTCTGTTGCGTGTGTAAGACAGGAAGGGAAAAAGACAGAGGCAATGATCACTTTTGCTCCAAAACAGCTTGTGTGAGAGGCAGAAGGTCTTTATTTACGTGTATTTTATTTTATTTGTATGACACTAATGAGTGGATGGGCTGTAAGTGGATTCAGTGCAGGCAGCCCATTAAATGACATTGCTTTCTGCCTAGGAATAAAGGATATTCTCATGCACAGAGGTATTGTAGAGCTTACCACCCTTTTGGACACGTATCTACAGGCTATGTTTAGCCTGGGGACAAAGCCAAGAGGCACAGGGATATCTGGAGACTGGAGAGGGACAAATCATGTCTCCTCAAAAAAATGAGGCTAATGCTGTCCCCTGGCTGAGCTGCAGGGACCAAAGGGGTGGCTGAAATGGCACCCAACCCCCTGGCTCTGCAGCAGGGTACCTGGAAAGTGCCAGAGGGAGTGTGGGAGGGAGCAGAGCTTAAGCATGTCCTCCCACCCAGCCTGTCTTGACTGCTCCTCCTCAGTGCTTTCAAGTGGTAAATGCCAGAGAAATGCTTGCTGACAGCTGGAATGGACCTCCAAGGGGAAGGGCTGAGGACCGTGGGGTGTGTGTGTTATCATGGCCCTGGCTGGGCACCAGGCTGGTGTTGGACTTCCTCCTTGCCAGCCTGGAGAGCCCCGAAGACCCCAGGCCAGGGAGCCCTGACATCCCCAGACTAGGGAAACTCAGTGTCCCCAGCTCAGAGAGCTCCTTTACAGAGAGGTCAGATGTGGGCTATCCCATCATTCCAGGCAAGGAGGATGCTGCTGGTGATGGCTGAGAGCCATCTGATTTGAAGAGGAAACCAGCCCTATGGTAGCACATGCACTTCTTGGCACAGGAATTGAGTGAGTTAAAAAGAGCATTTTTGGAAGTCTTTTTTGCACCACAGCTCTGGTTTATGAGTATGTGTTGCAAAGTGGCTGTAAAACACCTCCCATCATGGAAATAGCTCATTCTGCAGAAAGCCAGATGTGTAGGACCCTGGGAGGGAGCAGCTCACAGGAGAAGGGGGTATAATCTGTCCTCTCCACAGCCCCACGTGTGTCTGTGCTCACCTGGCATCTGCTTCGCTGTAGTACTCCCTGGCCACAATGTCCTCAAACAGTTCCCCACCAGTGACCCTGCGAGAAAACAGGGAAGTGGATTGGTTGACAATACACTCGGCCCTGGCAATCCCCCCTCCGCCCCCCCAAATGTCACTACACAGCGGGACAGTTGGAGGTGCAGGACAGGGACCTACCCCCAGCCTGGCTTGGGGGACCCAAGCTTGGTTCAAACCCAGGCTGCAGGAAAGGCTTGAGTGAGGTGGACAACATGTCACCCTGGGTGGAAGCAGAGAGCTGGTGATGGGTTAGGGAATGATTTGAACCATTACTCACAGGTCAAATATCAGGTAGTGGTGGCCCTCTTCAGAGATGCTGTCATGGAGCCTCACTGCAGCAGAGACAGAAGGGTTATGGGGTATGCCTGGCTCCCACCCCACTCCCCAGGAATGCCTTTGCTCCCCTTTGGGCACAAGCAGGAGCTGGGGAAGGGCACAGCAGGGCTATTCCTCCTCTTGCTATTGCCACTGACTCTGTGGGAGGCCTTGCTCACCAGGAGACCCCAGCCATGGCCATAGGGCAGTGGAGAGAGACTCAAAGGTCACATCCAAATTGGGGACTGCCCAGGGCTGTGTCTGGCAGAGGTTCCAGGCAGCTGCTGGGCTATCTTGAGCACTGGGCAGGCTGCAGGCATGGGTGTCCCCAGTCCCATCAGGATTAGTGCCTGGGCACAGGGAATGCTCAGCAGGGTGCTGAGCTGACAGCCCTGGCACCCATGGGGCTCTTTTTATTTTCTGCTCTTGACCTTCTCTTTCTCCTTGGGAATTTTCATGGGATGAGTTTCCCCATCTCCTGGAACCTCACCCCACTTATCATACCAAGGGGCACCCTCTCCCCTTGAGCACACCTTGCCAGATACAGCCAGCTACAAATCTGTCACCCTGCAGCTGCATGCTGGTTATTCAGGCTCACAGCTTAGCAGGCAGGTGTGCAGCAAGGGGACAGGCACAAAAACAGGATGGATAAACAGAGGCTGGTCCAGTATCCTCTGTCCCCCAACTTATATTTTGTATTATTCCCTTGAGGCTGCAAATATTTAACCCTTCCTCCCTCTCACCTGGTTTCAGCCCAATATAACTTTCAACATCTTTCAGAATGTTGGCAATCAGGGAGGAGAAAAGGAACATTCAGGTGACTGAGTTTGTGGGAACTTTTACTCGTAGGCTCTTTTGCTGCAGCTAAATCAGCTGAGCCCTGCATGGAAACATTCTCCAGACTCAGTCTGAGTCAGGGGAGATAACAAGCCCCATCCGAGCACAGACACTGCACTGTATTGCTCTTATCTCCCAGGCCCAGCAAACATCACTTTGCTGGTCCTTCTCCTGTCTCCAAGCTCCATGGGCAGATCCAGCAGCTGCCAAGAGCAGGCTGCCAGTGGTGGCACGTCACCCAGCCAGGGCATAGGAGGTCTGATGAGCTGAGCAACATCTTTCCTACAGGTCTCTCTCGTGGTCTTGACTACTGACACAACTTTCTCCTCTTATTTCTCAGTCATCCTTCCCCACTGCTGGCCTCTGCAGATATCCCCTGCTCTCCAACATCTGTCTGCTCCGTTTTTCTCTGACACAATCCCAGCTTTACTGCCTTCCTCAGCTGGAAGAAATGCATTTCTTCCTGTTTCATCTCACCTGGGAGGGATTTGGGGGTATTTTGCCTGGGATCCCGCAGAAGCCAATGTGATGTCAGGGGGAATAGGTGAGTTTGGTGTGGATAGGGACAGCAGAACCAGAAACAGATGGTACAGATAGGTTCCTTGCTTGGGGAAGTCCCAAAGCCTTTGGCTGCCAGGAGTTAAAAAGTTATAGGAGGGAGCAGCTGCTCTAAATATAGCCTGATCCTACAAGTATCTGTTACTGACAAAGAAAGCCATGCTGGCCAAACCACTCCAGCTCAGTGCTGGGAGCCAAGGCAGGAGCAGGACACAGCTTTGGGACTGAGAGTCAGGGGACAACAGGTACCTGGAGTTAAAACTGCAGGGCTGCGTGCAGCTGACGTTTTCCCAATAAAGACTTCCCTGAATGGAAGCACAGCTTTGGGAAACCACAGCTCTCCCTAATACATCACCCAGTACTGCAGATGTACTACTGGATCCTGGGGACCTGGACGTGCCCCCAACTGCCTGTGCACAGCTTTCCATGCGAGGTTTTCCAGCAGGCACAATGCAGAGCACAGGTTTGCTCCTCCAGGAACTGCAGCATTCCACTCCCATGGGAAATAGAGGGGACCCCACACATTCCCATGGGAGATGGAAGGACCCCATCTCAATGCAGGGTACAAGGAAGAAGACAGAAAAGCCCTCAGCAGCTGGGGTGCTTCTCCCATTGAGGGCTGGAGAGGGTTGTTCTGCTTCATCCCGGCAGCAGTGCCTCCTCTTCCTCACGCCAGGCTGCTCTGCAGCGGCACAGCTTGTTCCAGCTCCTGAGTGGGTAATGAGACGCCTTTGCTGCACTGAAGGGGAGCTGCGAGCCCAAGTTTCCAGGCAGCAGGAGCAGTGGAGGGGCGTGAAGGGAAAGAGGGTGTGGGGTGGAGAAGAGCCTCCTGAGTATAAATAGCAGCAGATTGGGCTTGTTAGCATCTCATACAGTTAACCCCTTCCAGCCCTTGCAGCAGGGATGCTCTGAGACTGCCAGGTCGTGGCCAAACAGCGAGAGGTGGTGCAGGAGTGGGGGACAAGGCACAGTGAGGGGTGAGGTGTTTCTGTCCTTGGAAACCTCACCAGCTCCACAGGCATGTGATGTAGAGGGAAGAGAGGAAGACAGCTGTAGGGAAGAGCTATGGCCAGGTCAGGAAGCTGGAGACCTCCAGCTGCATGGCCCTCCTGCCATCCTGCATGGTGTCATGGGGTGAGTTCCTCAGGTTTTAGTATTTCTTGCTATTCATGCATTTGCAGTGTGTTTGCTTCATGTCTCAGCAATCCCTGCACGTGTTTTGGTCCAAAGGGGATGCTGGACTCCCTGGCAGGGCAGCTCCTGGTGCTGCTGGAGCAGAGGCTGGGGAATCCTGCGGGGTTCGGCACCCCAGCAATGCAGGGGAGACCTGCCGTGCAGCCGTGTGCCGAGACAGATGGAAGCTGACAGTCCTTTTTCAAACTGAAATGTTTATGGGACAGGAGCCACATGGTTGGTCCCAGTGGCCCTGGATCTAGCTCCCTGGATCTGCTGCAGCAGCTCCTGGGGAAGGACGGATCCAGGTCACCGGAGCAGTGAGGGGGCCAGGGAGAAGCTCAGCCACAGGGGAACCCTCCCAGCTCCTGACTGTGAGCTGAGAGGGCTGCAGAAACCACCAAATGCTTTCCCCAAAGCTGCAGGATCTCACTGGGGTCAGCACATCCTGGGGTGCAGCAGAGGGAAGAGGTTCATCCAGGGGGGATTTATCCAGACTCCCCGCAGGGACCAAGAGCCTGCATCAGCATCGCCCTCAGGGATGGAGTTTGGGATTTTTATTTTTTTTTTTCACTGCAGTTTTTTCCCCTCCCCTCTCTCTCTCTCTCTCCTTCTGGCCTATTTTTGTCTTTTGCAGGGGCTCAGGAGTTTTCCTGAAACAGCTTTTCCGAAGGAGGCTACTCTCAGATGGACGGTCGGTGGGAAAGTCTTCGCTTCCCCCCGCCATCTCTCCTCCCACACGCCCCACTCTGCTGCTGCTCCGAGCTGCAGCCGCTTTTTGGAGCATGCAGAGGAATACGGCACCCGAGTGGGGGGGAAGAGCAGTAAAAATAGCCCTTTGCAGCCTCCTGGGGCTCCGCTTCTCCCTGAGGGAGCTATGGCCAAGTGGGTTAGTCAGGACCTACTTCAATCCCCCCATGCCTGGTGGGGGCCTTTCTGCCCATGACCCCGTTTGAAGATGATGCTTCCTGCGAGGAAGAGGAGGGATGGCTCTGTGAATCAACAGGGCAAGCTGCAACCGAGCCCCTCTTTCTCTGGGATGGTGGCTGGAGCACGAGGGAAGGACAAACCATCCATGCTGGTGCAGGCAGGGCTGGGTTATTGATGGGAACTCCCCAGTCCTGGCTGGGACGTGGAAGGGCAGGTGGGCAGCAGAGCTGGGCACGGAGCACCAACAACAGGGGGGTGCAGGGTCTGCTTACCAATGTTGGGGTGCTTCAGGAGGCGGCAGATCCGGGCTTCTCGTTCCAGCTTCTGGTGATCTGAAAGAGGCAAGGGCCCTAAATTAGGATCTGAGGAAGGGACTCAACTGCTCTCAGCTCTCGCAGGGCTCTCTGAGGAGCTGCCAGCACAGGAAATCTGGGGGTACAGAGCAGCTGGCAAAGAGAAAACCCATCTCCTTTTTTATTTTGCTAAAGAATAATGGATTCTGCGACATATTCAGCACCAAGGCCTGATGGGCAGTATCCCAGCACAGATGCAGCCCCCAGCCAAGCCCTAGACACTGATGCCAAGGGCGTGGGATGATCCCTTGCCCTCCTCTCTCCCTTCTCTTAGCTCAACAATCTCTGATAACCTCCCAAATATCCTGGATTTGCTTGTGTTCTCCTTGCCAGCAGCACTGTTCCCTTTTCTCCTATTTATCCAAGCACAGGTAATCGAAAAGGACATTTTTGGCCCTGCATGGTACAATTTGAGCAGTTGAAAATAAAGTCGACCAGTGAGAGGTGTCAGGCTGAAATGGGGCTACAGGCTTCACTCCCCATCACCAGCACAAGCTGTTCCACATCAGGACTTTGCTCTCCTGCATTGCAAATGTGCTTTGCTCTGGTGTCTGTCTGCAAACAGGCAGCACAGCTCCCTTCTCCAGCTTTCAGCTTGGGAATGTGAGACAATGGAGCTCTGGGCAAAGCAAGTTGTGCTGAGCCAAAAAGTCCTCTACCCTGGGGCAGCTCAGAATGCATCTGTAATGCATTTTGTTTCTTTCTTCCTCTATACTCCTCTCCCTGCTCACACCTGACCCAGCCACCCTGCATGGAGGTGCCTGTCTGGAGGCATTTTGTGCTAGCAGGAACTCAGCAGCCAGGACAAGTGAGGATATAATTAGGGCTGCTCGTCTCTCGGTGCTATTGCTGCTCCCTTGCAGGTTCACACCCTGGAGTCTCACTCTGCATCGAACCAAACCTGGGTGTCTCCGTGAAGGCGACACAGCCCCCTCTCAGATGGGCTGGGGTCTTCACCAGGGCTCAGTATCTCCACCCAGTGGGAGAGTCACCTCGGGGCTTGGGATGAATTCTACAGTGCTAAAGTCTATGAGCTGAAGGTTAGGACAGCCCTGGTGGCCTCATTCAGCTCCCCGACGGGCACAACCTTCCCAGGATGGGATAGGGTGACAGGAAAATGCTGGGGTTTACCGCAGCTGAAGTCCATTGTAGAGTTGATGGCAGGGATAGACTGGAGGGACAGTGGGGCAAGCACTTCTCTGGGGAAGTGACCCATGGCTGCAGCCTGTCTCCTGTCCCACAAGCCCGGCTCCTGCCTGCACCCAAACCCCATTTTTCCTCCAAAACTTCCACTTTCTCTCTTGTTGGCCCCTCTGCGTCAGCAGCCAAGAGGATGTCTGAAGAAACAGACCATGGCTAGGAATGTTTTTCAGCTTCTTTCACTTTTCCCCACTCCTTTCCTTCCTGCCCTTTGTATGTGACACAGCCAGTGGCACGTTCCCATAGGACAGCAGCTCCTGATGCCCCTTTGAGGCTTTTCCCAGTCTGGGGAAGTGCCATCCCCCATGCCAGCACTGCAGAAATGAGGGATTTCAGACCATTATCAAAAGTTACTAGTGATTTCATCTGGCAAAGCAGGGAAAATAGCCCCAGCCAAGTCTCCCTGGTGGGCAGACAGACACAGAGCCGCTGCAGGGGCAGCACAAACCCCAGGAGGGGGTGGAGAGGGGCAAACTGCCTGAGAAGGGAACTGGAGGCAGGAGGGAGCAGAGGGAGGGTGGCTCAATCTGCTGCTCCAGGCAGTCCTGGAAAGCAGGAGGCGTTTGCTGCCCACCCTGCTGCCAGCTGGGGTATACAGGCAGGAGCCAAAGGCTGAGCCCAGCATTGCACACCCAGCCTGGAGCCCAGGAAAAGAATGGCTCACATCCCCAAGGAGAGGCAGGGTCAGTGCTGGGGGAGCTGGGGAGGCTCAGTGTCAGTGCTGTGCCGCTTCGCAGCACGGTGGGAGGGAGATTGCAACATGCTGGTTTAATTCCAGGTCAGAAAGGAGCTTGTCACCATTTTCTGCATTTCAGTTTTGCCTTGGGAGGTCAGCAGTGGCATCAGGGAGAGTCACCGAGGGAGGTTAATTAAACTCCCCCGGCAGGGTGCTTGCTCCCGGCACCCATCCTGCACTCCCTGCAGCCAGGGAGGAGCTGCAGTGGGGACATGGCATCTGCTGCCCCATCCTCTCCATCCTCCTCATCGCAGATCCTCTGCCAGGTCCCTGAGGGCAGAAGGGACCCTGCCCTGGGACAAGAGCTGGCTGATGCTTTTCTGCGCTGCCTCAGCTCAGTCTCATTTCAAGGAGCATCCGAGATAGACCCATCAGGACAGACCAGCCAGCACCTCTTCTGCAGCAACCAACCAATCTGCCCCACCTGAGTGATTAACCAGACGGCAGGGAGGGGTGAGGGTGTCCATCTCCAGGTAGCAATGAAGTCAAGCCCCCACTTGAAAGGACATTCCCATTTCACTGAAGTAGGTACATGAGGAAGAAAACCTGCACCACTGAGAGTGTTGCTGTGGGGTCAGTGAGGGCTCTCTCAGAAGGTGATGCTCCCAAAATAACTGTGCTACCCAGCGCCCAAAGCTGGCAGTGGTCTGACTTGCTGCAAGGCTGTAACCATCACTTTGTTGCAAAATGGTGTGCAGGGTGGTGGTACATCTCAGGAACAGAAATGGGGTCCTGTGGGACAAATTCCCCACTCTGTAAGCCCTGTTTGCCTCTCGCCTCCCCAGAAACATCCCCAGTGCCTACCTCGAGCAGAGAGCTTCTTGGTGTTGATGATCTTGGCTGCATACTCTTGTCCTGCCAACACCTTCACGCATCTCCGGACGATGGAGAAAGCGCCCCTGGGAAGAGGAGAAGCCAGAGGGAGAGGTGAAGGGTGTGGTGTGGGCAAGGGCACAGCTCAGCCCTGAAGTAGCTGTGGGGCAGCCACAGGCACAGGGATGAGAATGGGAATGTGGGCGCTGGCTGGGAAAGGGACTTGGAGAAAATATGGAGGGATCTCAGCCAGCTTCCCTGCACCACTGTTCTTAGGGAATTATGGGGACAGGCACATGCAGACCTAGGGATGAATGTGGGATTCTTCCCTCCATGCTCCTCTAGGACACCCCAGGCATCGTGTACCTTTACTCCTCTTCCTCCCAGCTCTGCCTGACCTGTCTCCAGGAGAGAAGGGGCAGTGGCTCCTGAGGAACACTGCAATGACTGCAGCTGCCACGAAGCTCTTGGCCACTTCAGTCTGTGTGGCTCTGCCTGCTCTAGACCTTGCAATCACTGCAGCACTTGGCAGCTGTGAGCAGTGCCAGGTCCCCCCAGCTGCAGAACTGTCACCTGGGCAGGGACAGCGCAGGGGACCCTGTGAGCAAGGACTGCTGGAGCCAAGCTGGACAGCGACTGATTGATGCTGCTGTGCCTTGCACACACATGAGCCAACGTGCAAGGCTCTCCTGGGGCCCGGCAGCCAAACGAGCATGGGTGCTTGGGATATTCCAAAGACTCCCCTCTGCCCCCATATCCCATATCCAGAGCCCTGCCAGCTCATGGCACTGCTAATGCTGGTATGATGCTGGGAGCTGCGGCACTGCGCACACACATGCATGCACACACACCCTCCAGCCATGCTGAGCACAACCTTTGTGCCAGGTTTCCTTTCCTGCCAAACCTTTCCAATCACTAAAATAACAACTATCAAAAGCAATCCCACCTCCCGCCCCACGTTCCCCCTGCTCCCTGTCACCCTGCTCCAGCTCCCTGCCGAGGAATAAAAGGCCACGGGCTTGCAAGCAGCGGAGGATAATTGATTTTACCGGAGGGGGCGGGTGGAGAGGGGCAATTTGGGTTCGAATGTGATCTTTAGGAGAGCAGGTGAGCAGCGGGTGCGGAGGGATGGGGATGGAGCCCCAGCAGAGCTGGCAGCCCACGCACCCAGCGCCGCCGTGCAGAGCATCGCTCACGGCACGTGCCGGGCAGGAGCTGGGGAACAGCATCCCGGTGCTTCCCAGCTTCCCCGGCCTGGTGTTTAATCCTGTCTGCTGGAAGAGCTGAGCTGCTGAGAGTGCTGAATCCTGGAGGTGGAATTAATTGGAAAGGGGAGGCAAAATGCTTCATATCTAGCTTGCCACAGGTTGGGAGATCAGAGCAATTGGCAGTCCTGCAGTGCTGCTGTCCCCGTCCCTCTGGAAACCCCACATTTTGTGGGGTTTGTGAGTTCCTGTGATCACTGGGACTCATCTCTTTTTTCCCTAAAGATGTGTGTGATGCTTTTGCAGTGGCAGGATAGTCTGCAGCAGAGAGTGCAACAAGCAGGGATGCCCTCTTTGCCCAGCTAGGGCTTTCTATCCCAGTCGCACATTTTCACTGCAGAACCCTACATGAGGTTGGAGGGAAGCAGATGTCTAGATCTACTGGAGGCTGGGGATCCCCAACCAGTCCTGGTCCCAGTGCCCACACCCACTTGCTCATCTGTTTATTCAAACTGAATAGCAAGAAAGGGGGAGCCACGGGAAGTGGGATGTAGCAGCTGTGAAGGGAGAACACAAGGTTTCACACCCCTGGTTGCATTCCTGGCTTTTGGCTCCTTCAGGCCTTCCTAACAGAAAACAAATGTCTATTTCTGGTCCATAAAGCACAGGAAAGACCTTGTGAGCCTGGAGGGTGGGTGGAACATGGAGCACTGGAAGCAAGCGCAGGACACCCAGAGATACAGGACGCTTGCAGTAGCCCCATCCTAGTTCCAGTCAGGTCCTTCAATGGGTCTGTGCTGACCAGGAACACCCCATGTTGGGTGTTTGACCCTCAGACAGGCTCTACTCTCTATGCCAGGCTGCTCTTTTGCTTCTCAGCCCCATGTGGTATCTTTCCAGCCTAGGGGAAAAAATCCCCCCTTCGCTCCATTTAAATCCAGCATCTCCTTCCCAGCAAAGGCAGGCATCCCCTTCTGCACCAGGAGCTCACGAGGCTATGTGGGCAGTGCTGGGGATGCCAGGCAGGGAGCTCAGCCCCATCTTGGTGCAAGAAACGCCTCTGGAAAGAAGGAATTATGTCCTGTTCCCCGGTTATGGATAGCAGCGTGTGTCCCTTCTCTCCCAGGTCAATGGGTTTTCGCATGGGGATCACACCAACTCTGGTGGCAGCTGGACTCCCATCTCTGCCTGGCTCGGATTTGACAGCATGTCCCAGTTCGAGCACAGTTTGGGCACATCACCCACAGGGACAAGGGTACAGACCATGCCCTTGTCCCCCTGCCAGCTGCCAGCACAGGGCAGTGCTGGACCCACAGCCCTTTCCGTGCAGCCTTGAGCTCTGGCACTGCTGAGTCCCAGCCCTGCAGCCTCTGTCCCTTGGTCCCCAGGCCAGGTATGACCCCATGCCTTGTCCCCACGCCC
>WBMV01006429.1:2030557-2063441 GCA_013396655.1 Campylorhamphus procurvoides
CACGCCCTCCCGCCCCCCAGTCCAAGCAGTGGCTCTGCCACCAGGATGCTTGGCTTCTCCCTTTTTCACACCTTCCCTGCCAGCGCCCGGCTGTGCTGCTGCCGCCCTCCCTCTCTTCAACACCTCCTCCTCCTCCGAGGCATTTTATCTCCTTTCTAGAGAGAAGAGTGTGGGCTGGGGATTTTTTGTTCCTCCATTTTTTTTTTAATTTTTTTTTCCCCTCTTTTTAATAAGCCCCCTCTCCTGCAGCTCCGGGAGCGGAGGGGCTGATCGTAAGGCTCAGCACGGTAATTGTCTCCAGTCTCTCCCTGAACCTGCTGCGGGGGCGGATTTGGAGACGCCGATGGAGCTGCACTTCATGTTTGTCCTACTCCGGGGGGCCGTGGGCAGGATCTTCTCGGTGTCCCCCGCCGCTGTCCGCCGCCCTCTGCGAGCGCGGGGGATCGGAGCAGCCCTTCGCTTGCTCCGCTTTGCGGGGGCTGCTGCAGGAGCAGGTTTTCCCCAGCCCCGTGTCCCCCGCTTGGAACAGATGCACTCCCACGCTTGGGAGGTGCAGGGATGTGCCAAGGGCTTGTGCTTCACGGGGCAGACACTGCAGAGCCCTCTCCCCATTTCTGCCTGCCCCCAAAGCCCCATCGCGGTGCTGCCCTTCGGTGTGTGGCATCTCAATCCCCACCTGCCTGGGCGTCAGACAGCCGAGGGGATGGCAAAGGAACAGGGTGGGCGCAGCAGCCTGGCACCCACCACCTCCGCTCCTGCCACACTCTGTGTCCCCCCCAACAGCCCGCCCCAGTTCCTTGGGGACAGCAAACTCAGGATGGACCCTTTCCGCTCTGAATCCTTGCAGGATGCTGCTCTTTATCAGGGAGGAAGAGCCGTTTTTATGGGAGGAAAGCCGTGATGTTTACCTCGGGCAGGACACCCCCATGCCAGCCGGCTCCGGGAGCATCTCTCCAGAGGAGGAACGACACTTCCCGTGGCGAGCGGCTGCCGCAGCAGAGCAGAGGTGCGGCACTTCGTCCTGATTTCCCTCTCTAAGCCCATGAAGCGGAAATTTGCCCATGGGAAACCACTGATTTTTGAATGTGCCAGGATGTGCTGGAAACCATCCCAGTGGAAAATCCCCAACCAGACCCACAGTACCTTGGTTAGCCTGGTGAAGCCCCTAACTCGGGAACACGCCTCAGTGCTGCGGTGGTACCTGCCTCCTTGAGTGGATGGGAAAGCTGTGGGATGCTCCGAGCTGGGGATGCTGCCCTTGAATCAGCCTGGGGGTGGGCTGACCGGGTGCAATGCTCACAGGGGCTGGCGAGCTGCACCACCAGCTTTGCTCCTTTATGTGTGAATGCATTAAAATGCATTTGTCCAGGTGGTTTTACACCATGGTGCTGGGCAGTGCAGGCAGATCCCCTAGCCTGGGTGCTCAGCCCTCAGTGTAGGCACCTACCGAGCGAGGTGTCATATCCCAGATACCTTAAGGAGCCCTCCCGTTCTTCCCCCATCGCTCCTGGCCTGCAAACTCCTGTCCACATCCCCGCAGCCATCTCTGCCCAGCCAGGGCCCCGCAGCCTCACCACAGGCACCCAGCAGCCACTGCCTCCCCTTCCCACCCCCTGCCACCACCACAGAGCCTGAGAGCCCAGAAAAACCACGAAAACTCTGGGAAAAGCAGGTACCACATCCCACCTTGCCATCATCTCCCCGCTGGGTGCCCATCTTCCTGCCCGCAATGCCAGCTGAGGCTGTCCCCACCACAAGGTCCCACTCTCCAACCCACAGTTCCCTGCCAGCCCCTCGCAACCACCCTGGCACCACAGGAATAGATGTGAGTATTCTGGGTTGGGGGAGTCCACTCGCCTCCACAGAGCTGCACTTTGTAGCAGCACCCTGCTGCTGCGGTTTGGCTCGGGAATGTGAACAGCCTTCAGCCCTCCCTGTCTCAGCCTCTCCATTTCTCCATCTCTGCCCTCTCCTTTCTCCTTCACCCACGTATTAAATGCCCACACGTGTGTGGGCACACATTTGGCACAGGCTGCCCTGCGCCCGAGCGATGCGGGGCTGAGGGGTTGGAGCATGTCCCTGTGCCTACGGATGGACACAGCTTCCCATCTGGAGCACAGGCACCCAGAGCCAGCCACCACACCGCCGGCCACTCCGAAGGGACGGCAGCCACACGCCCCAGATTCACACAGCAGCTCCGAAAAAGAAGGCAAAGAAACCAAAACAGAGGCACACGCCTTCTCACTCCTGCGCCTGTTTTGCAACCACGCGCTGGGCGAGACACTGAGCATTCCTCCACAAGGAGGACCTGGTATCCCCTGCTCCACCCTGGGGTGCTCGGTGCTCCCCAGGACTGTCTCGCTGTGCACAGGCATTTCTGTTTGCACTCACAGACGCGCACACACACACACACACTTATCCAGGCACATGCGGTGACACCCTGACCTGAGGAGCTGAGCCCTCCCTGGCAGGACAGCAGGGTCAGGCAGGGCTGTGGCTCACCCAGACTGGGACTGGGGCAAACCCTGAGTCTGTCCAAGATCTGCTAGGATTCTCTGGGTGCTGCCAGGCAGGCTGGGTCTCCTGCAGAACCAATAGCCCTGGTAAATCCACGCAGAGAAATTCCCTAAGGAAATGTAAGGGGCGCCCACTGCTTTGGCTTTCCTCCTCGGCTGTCCCATCTCTCCTCCTGACTGGGGAACTTCCCGAGGGAACCAGCAGCATCCTTTTTGGGGAGAGGCATTTTCATAAAAGGGGCAGTCACCCCCTCCTCGGGCAGCTCCAGAACTCTGGGTGCCCCGAGCCCCCAGACAAACACCCATCAGCAGCCCCCAAACTCGGGGAGGGACAGAGAGGCAGGTCTGGGGCTGGCAGCCCCCATCCTCACCCGACTACCCCCGTCAATCCTCATTGCATTCTCTCCATGCCCATCTCTTTCCCCACATCTCCGGCAGTTTCCAGCACTGCTGAGGGTCTTTCCCAGGCAGGGCACAGCCCCACTCCAAGCATCCCAGCCCCGTCTCCAACTTACTTGCCCAGTTCCTCAAAGAGCTGGTACTCCTCCGTGAAGCGATTGCAGGTGATGGTGGCCATCCCGAGGGGCTGGAAATGCTCCCTCCCCAGTGCGGAGTTTGGGGCAAGCAGTTCTCCTCTCGCTCCCTCCCTCTCCGTGTGCTCCCGGGGCTCTCTCCTCGCCGAGGTAAATAAGGGAATATGTTTGATTGACAAGCCCAGAGATAATGATGAGGGCAATTTGTCTTCTCAGCTTCACAAGCCTTCGTCAGCATCCCCGTCCCCATGGTGACCACCGCTGCCAGAAACGCCCTGTTTCTGTTGCCTGGGCAACTCCTTCCCGAACCCGCCGCCCTCCATGGGGACCAAGGCCCTGCTGGGGACCCAGCCTGGGGGCTGCCCGGGGGTCACCCACCTGCTGCAGAGAGGGGGGGGATGTTTAAATACAGCTATTAAAGGCAAATTAAAGGATGTGGCAGTGGTAAATTAATTGGGGCAAAAAGGGTTTCCATGGAAACCGCTGTTTCCATGTTGCAGGAGGATGCTGTCACCCTGGCAACAGCTTACTTCCCCCCCCCGTAAAAAAAAAAATACAGGCCCTGCTGGTACCCGCAGCATCATTTCTAGGGGGCCTGGGAAGGTATGGGATGGGGATGTACTGCAGCCAGAGGGAGCAGATGGAGCAGAAGTGTGTCAGGAGAAGCTGGAGAAACCATGGCAGGTCCCCAGCTCCCCACACCGTCCCGCCTTCAGCCAGGGTCCCCGGGGGTGCTGGCCCTGATCACACTGCAGGGCAGGACTGGCTGCTTGCTCCTGCCCCCTGCCTTTGCCCACTCGATCTCCCTATGGGCCCTGGGGTTCCCAGGGAGCAGGTTCTGAGGGTCCCCCACATAGTGGGGTGAGCGTCTTGGCCTGAAGCACAAATAGACGGGAGCAAAAAAGCCTGTGTCCTGGGGTTCTGTGTCCCTGTAATGCCCAAGCTGGGGCAGGAAGGAGGGGATTTTAGAGTGGGAATAGGAAGAAGGTCTGGCCACCTCCTCCTCAGACTTCTCATTGCTGAGTCTCCTCTGTGCCGTGCTGAACATAAGAAAGCACAAAAAGGGTAATAAAAGTAGAGTCATGAGGTCCAAGACCTCAGGAAAGGGGTTTCCTCCTGAGCCCCCACCAGGACCCACTGAGGGCCCAACACTTCCTCCTCCATCTACACCACCCTTTGCACTTTCCACCTGCTGCCCACCCCGCAATCCTGAAGAGGTTTCTACGAAGCTTTTGTCCCGTTTCTGGATGACTTTGCAGCAGCAGGACCCCCACAGGTGCCAGGAGAAGGGGCTCCCTGTGCCAGCTGGAGGGCATTGCCTTTGGCAGCTGAGATGGATAGAGTTCCCTTACAGGCTGCCATGGAAGGGTTAAAAGGAAAAGAAAAGGTTCTAACCAGACAAAAATAGGGAGAAATCTTTGAGAGGGGAGAGAGAAGGAGGAGCGGAGAGGGAGAGAAGAAAGGAGGTGGAAGTGGAGGAGGACAGCAAGTGGCGGAGTGAGGAAGAGGAGGGGGAGGAGGAGAAAGGTCTAATGGCTTTTCCATTAATTGCACCATTACCCACCTTCATCCCCACCCTGCATCCCTGCATCCAGCCTCCTGCTCCTGTCTGGTCCAGGCAGAGGGGACCCTGCATCCCCAGTGATAGGACAGGGACCCAATTCCCAGCCATGGACAGGCACAGGGATGGGACCACAGTCCCCAAGGGTTGATGGCCTCCAGACCCACTCTGGCCATGCCCTGGCATGGGCAGAAGACACCAGGCACCTTCACTTGGGGCGAGGTAGATGCAAGTGTGCCATCTGTGCCCTGGGGATATGATGGTCCCCCAAAACACCTTCCTGCCCCTCCCTGCACAACTCCCACCCCCACATTCACCACCCCCAGAGCTGTGTTGGGAGGTGGGGACTGCCGTGGGGGCCAGTGCATCCGGATGCTTGTGGGATTGCTCTCCTCCTCCAGCTCTTTGCTGCCAGCCTCCAGCAGCCCCTCGGAGCTGAAGGGGAAGAGGAAGAGCCCCCTACTCCAGAGACCCCCATGGATGTCCGTGGGCTGCTTTGTGCCCCCGCCCCACTCCTGCCTGTGCTAATGTTCGTGTCCCCGTGGGCTCCGCAATGTGACCTGCCCCCCTTCCCGCATCCACCCCCACGCTGGCACACGTGTTCAACCCCACACGCGTGACTCTGAGTGCTCCCGTAGCCAGGAGAAGGGATCTGTCCCTTCCTTCCCTCCAGAGCCTCCCACTGCACACCTGACCCCCACAGCCCAAACCCCTCACCCAGGCAGGGGGTGATGGCAAAGCCCCCCATGGGGACCCTTCTTTCCTCCCCAGGATTCTTCTGCTTGGCTCTCCGTGAAAGTTTTCTCCCTCCCTCCTCTCTATTCAGTTTTTTTTTCAGTTTTCCTCCACATTTTTCCCTCTTGAGGGTAAGGAGGTGTCAGACTTCTGGGTGCTGAACATGCTCTACCTTGCTGATGATGTTTTCCCAAGTGGCAACCGCTGCATGGTTGCACTACTGGGTGCCTGGGGACAATCCAAGGGGAGCTCTGGGTGGGACATTCCCACTCTGGACTGCGGGCTCCCCTGTAGAGGGGAGTAGTCCCAGCCCTCTCCAAGAGGCCTCAGGTTACTCTTAGGATGTCTCTGTTCCCAGCCATCCCAAGATTTGCTCCCCCAGGGCTTTGGGAGTCAAGCTGCTCTCCAGCTGTCGTGCTCGGGTCTGGCCACCTGATGGAGACCTTCATCCCCAGTGCTCCTCTCCATCACTGGGCTGCCTCTCCAAAAATGTGTCCTGCCCTCCCCACCTTGCTCCAGCTCCACCTACACAGATTTAGTTTCTGCATCCCAGCCTGGAGCTGCCCCAGGTTCGATGTCAAACCCCAAATGCACAGGAAGAGCCAATGTGTCCTGGCGGGAGGGGTGGTCCTGCAGCAGGTCCCCGCTTCTCCCAGGGGATGGGGCTTGCAGCAGAACCAGCAGGTCTGCAAATTACATATTGCAGAGGTTCCAAAATTACTGGGACAGTTTCACATGCAAGCTGGGGTCTGGGGGATGTTCAGTTGCTGTCCTCTGGGAAGCTGAATTTGGGGTTATTTTTAGGTAAGATTATAAATACCGTGGTAAGAACTGATTTACATTTAGGGTTGTGTTTGCAAACGTGCCCTGTCCCTGCGGGCCCCAGCACTCCCTCCTGCAAACCACAGAGAGCTACTTTTGGCTGAGACAGGGTGTCCTCAGTGCCACCCTCTCCCTGACAGCAGGGACCATAGGCAAAGACCCTCCTGTAGACATGGCCATGATACCTGGGGACACCCAGCAATGCCATGTGGCTGGCTCTCTGGGGCCTTCATGTGCTGATTCTGGGTGGGGAAAAACCTCCAAAAACCACACATCCTTGGATCCCTGGAAGGAGAAAAGCAAAGAGTGCCCTTGGTCCAGAGCACCCTCTTCCCAGCATGAGGTGCTCAGGATGCTCTGTCACTCTCCCACTGTGGCAGTCTGCTGGGATTTTCATCCACTGTCCTGCTACTGGGTTTACTGCTTTCCCTGTCTTAGGTGGGAGATGCCTGTGGGGCTGGAGAGGCTCTGAGGTAGCTCCACTCCTGCCTGATGTGTCTCATCCTCATTCCATCCTCATCCTATCCCCACTCCTATCTCCATCCCATCCCAACTCCATCCCACCCACATCCTCATCCCCATCCTATCACCCTCCCCAACCTCAGCCCATCCCATCCCTATCCTCCTCTAATCCTCCGCCCCATTCCCAGCCCATCCCAACTCCATCCATTCCCAGCCCATCCCCATCCCGCTCCCTCCAGCCAGCAGGGTGGAGGCAGCCAGTCCATCCCAACATCTGAGACCCACATGTATGCCCCTGCCCCATCCCTCTGCAGACCCCCATCCTACACCCAGCTCCTGCTGAGGTTTGGAGCACCCTGGGGCTTCCCCAGTGCTTTGAAGGGAGGTTGGGAAGGAGGGGAGTCTCAGCCTGTCTATGCAAACACATCTCCCGGGTGCGGGGAGTTCCACCGCCTGAGCATCTCTCCAGCTGCATTAACCCCTCAGCAGCCAGAGCGTGCACACACTCCCAAGGGACTGCAACTGTGTGAAAACATGGGATTTCGACACATTAAAGAGCATTGCTGGGATGAGGAGCCCATGTGGCAGCAGCCGCATGTCCTTTCCCAGCCTGATGTTCAGATACAGCACAGCTGGAATCGGTGGTGAAGGGCAACTGCTGTCCTCAGGCTGGAGGCTTTGCAATCTCCAAACACCCAGAGATGCTCCTGCCCACTTCTCCTCTTTGTTTTCAGGGACTAAGATTTTCCTCCAACTGTTCCTTCTTATAAAGATTCAGAATCCAACTTTTTTTAATTAAAATACAGATGACGGCAGATTCACCGGTATGGCCAGACTCCGAACCCGGCACCAGCCCAGCAGATCCGAAACTTGAAAGGAAGCAAGACCAGACGAACCTTCTCATGGGGATATTAGTAAAAGTGAAGGGAGAAAAATCAAACACGTTTTCATGGAAATTTCCATTTTTGAAGAAAAAAATAAAAGAAGGACTAAACTTGGATGCATTTATATAAATATGGAAATGAAAGCCGTTTCCTGAGCCTTGTCGCCACCCCACATCCAGCCCTGCTCTCCTGCTCCCTCCAGCACCAACTCCCCCTTTGCTGAGATTTGTTCCCAAGCCCCTTGCAGCATCACCCCCTGCCCTCCTCTGGCTCTAGCTCTGCCTGCAGCAGCCTCCTCCTTTTCAGCAAATTGTTGCTTTATTTTCAGCAACCAGTTGGCTTTGCCAAATGGCAGCCTGTGCTGCAGCCCCGCTGCTGATGGAAAGGCTGGTGGTGCACATCCCGAGGGACCAGGCTGGCTGGTTGAGGTAGTTTGAGCATCCCCCCAGGGCTCACCTCTGCTCAGGTGATGCCACAGGGACCAGTCCCCTTGGAGCAACATGCTAAGGGAGCAGGGATGGAGATCAGGCTGGTGGAGGAGCTGAGTTCTCCTCTGAAACTTGTCTTTGGGATGTGCGTGTAGGGATGTGAGGCAGCTGATGGGACGGCACAGTGATGGGTGTGTGTGGAGCAGCGGGGACTGGCGCACACACCGCCACGCTTTGGCTTTTCAAAATCCTTCCCAGCTCTACAAGAACAGGACTCCTCTCTTCTGCCTTGCTGTCAGCTGCGGTTTTTTTCTTTGTTTCTGTAGAAAATCCCAATTCCCCCAAATAATCCAGCTAAGAGTAAGAAAAAAAAATACAAACGTGTCATTGCATTCTCTTCCCATCCTCATCCCTCTCTCACACACAGGCCTTGAAAGCACACTGAAAGGTATTCAGCGTTCACGCTGCCAATTGTCACATCTTTCAATGACAGATTTTAAATGAATGTTATTTTGCAAGGGAGAGAGAGAGGGGGGAAAAGAAAAAAAAAAAAAAGAGAAAGCCCACACTGCTCATCCAAGAGCTGACAAGTCCTAACGGGCCTCATTTTCCAGAGACAAAAATAACTATTTTCAAAATTCACAGCAGGGCCTTCGCCTACACACGCTGCACCAAGAGAAACCTGTGGGGAGAAATGTAAAACACATTGTGTAAATGGAAATGCACCATGCATCCAAAACGTTTTTGAAGCTATTTACCCCCTTTCATCCTCGACAGCTCTCCTGTGAGCACACGTACGTACGCTCGCACCCTGCCGAAGGTGCAGGGACCCGGTGCTGGGTCCAGAGCTGCCTGGACCTCAGCAATTGGATGGACTCCCCATGGCAAAGGTGTCTTCCTCTCCATGCAAGCGCTGCTGGAAGAGCAGCACCCATCTGTGGTGAGGGGATGTGGCGCACTGCTGGCAGGTGGGAGATGTCCCCATCATCCCCATCCTCCACCGCTGTGGCTTCAAAGTCCTGCAGCTACAGAGCAGCTACAGCAGCCTCTGCAGAGACCTTCTTGAGATCTTCCTTCTGCCCCAGGTTCAGCTGTGGGATGTGGGGACAGAGGCAGTCCCAGTGCTGGGGAGGGGCAGCCAGGGGTGGGTGGTTGGTTGGATGTGTAGGATGCATGGGGAGGAAGATGGGTACCCAGAGCCATGCACCTGGGGGTGTCTGGACAGACAAATTGTGGGTGAGAGGGTCTGCTGGGTGGCTGACCCATGTGGAGCCCACCAGAGCCTGGGGCAAACCTGTCTCCCAAATGTAGGGCCGTAAAGAATGACCTGAACTCTGAGTGTATCCACCTATGTTTTCATAGACCACAGCTTCCCACTGGGGCTGCTCCTGGCCCAGGCCAGCAGAAAGGGGAAGCCATAGCCCCAAAATGAGGTCCCTGTAGCAGCATGACTGAGCCCAGCCACATCAGTCTGAGGTCTGATATCAGTTGTCAGGAATCCATCCTTCCACAAAGAAATATAAAGGGAAATGCTGTGGTCTTGGGGTTGGGGGAGGCCCTCGAGTTCCCAGAGGAAGAGCAAAGGCAGCAGCTGCCTGCCAGAAGGCTGAAAGCCAGGAACATGTAAATACAGGGAAATGGTAAGAATCAACCTGGAGGCAAAGCTCCCTATGCTTCCTCCTGCTCTTGTGATGACCAACACCTAAAGCTTAAGATTGGCTGTGGAGTCCTTGAGGAAAGGGTGTCTCTCTTTGGAAGGGGGTGTGCACAGGCCAGCCCAGCTCAGCACAGTTGTACACCACACCAGGCACTGCGGCAGAGACCACACAGCCCTTCCCTGCCCACCAGGACCACCTCCCTGCAGCCACCACTCCAGCCAGAGAGAAGAGTTTTGGGGTGAATCCTGGAGCAAGGGAGAGCAAGAGAGCACTGGTCTATTCTTCTCCCTCACTCCCACCCCATGACAGTGCAGTCCAGAGCTCCACCCTGGCCAGGATGGATCGATGCTGGGGGAGTCTCCCATCAGATGCGGTTGGACATGAGCCTGGTGTTCAGCTTGCGGAAGAAAGAGCGCAGCTTGCAGATCTTGCACTTCTTCTTCTTGTTCCTACTTTTCAGGGGCTCCCGGCCACCTTCCCAGTCCTCCCCATCATCCTCGCTGGCCCAAGGTCCCCAGGCACCGCCGTTGAAGTCTGGGTGAGCCCGAGGGTTCTCCGCAGGGTACCGCACCGGGATGGCTGTCCGGTTGTAGTGCACCAACCTCGTCAGGAGGGTCCTGACCACATCTGGGCGCTGGTCTGAGAGGTCGTAGCGCTCGTAGGGGTCAGCAGTGATGTTGAAGAGCCACACAGACTTCCTCAGGCCGTCAGTGAGACGCTCCAGGTTCCACCAGCTCCCTGGGAAGTTGGTCAGAGTCTGCGGGGGTATCCAGTCACTGTACCCGGGGTCACCAGTGAGGAGCTTCCACTCCCCAACCCGGATGGAGGCTTGCACAGCTGTGTTCCAGATGCCAAAACCATCCTCCAAGGAGCCATACTTGGCATGGTTGTACAAGGGGTCGATGTTGTGGAGGATTTCAGTGCGTGGTGACTCCTTGCCCTCACTGATGGCAGGCCAGACATTGTAGCCATCCAAGTCTGGCACATTGCTCAGGTTGCCCCTGGCCAGGCTGACCAGAGTCGGGTACCAGTCTGTGATATGAACCAGTGCCCAGCTTGTCCGACGCTTGCGCTTGATCAGAGGACTGTGGACAAAACCAATGCCACGGACTCCCCCTTCCCAGTACGTCCCTTTGCGGCCCCGTAGTGGCCAGTTGCTTCCCCCAGAGAAGGTCTGCCCACCGTTGTCAGTGGAGAACACGATCACACTGTTGTCGTAATAACCATACTTCTTGAGGGCCCAGGTGATGTTCTTCACTGCCTCATCCATGCAGGTCACCATGGCAGCATATTTACGGCGAGCGACATTGCCCATGGAGCGGTAGCGGTAGATGTACTCCTTGGGTGACTGCAGAGGGGTGTGGACTGCCTGGAAGGCCACGTAGATGAAGATGGGCTCCTTGGGGCTGTGGGATGCCAGGATCTTGCTGACACGCTGGGCATAGAGGAAGGTGGAGTATTTCCCGCTCTGGTCCCAAGCCACGTCCTCCCCTTCATGCAGGTCATAGCCACAGACACCTGGCCCGTCGCAGTTGTCGTAGGTGTAGTAGTCCACGTTGCCTGTCAGGGAGCCCAGGAAGGTGTCGAAGCCCCGACGGGTGGGCAGGCACTCCTTCTTGTAGAAGCCAAGGTGCCACTTTCCCACCATGTGTGTGGAGTAGCCAGCCTCCTGCAGCTTCTGCGGCAGGGTGACCTGGTCGAGGGGCAGGCAGTTAGGCTGCCGAGGGCGGATGATGGAGTGCTGCAGCCCTGTGTGGATCTGGTACCTGCCGGGAAGAGCCAGAAGGAATCAATGGTGATGGGGAGACAGTACTGGGTGGGGATGTGATGTCACTTTATGTGCTGAAGACCCAAAATACATCCAGATCTCCACGTCACCCAACCCAGACCCAGGAAGCAAGCTCCAGCCAGTGACAGAGAGCTCCTCATCCATCCAAAAGCAGATGCAAAAAACACAGAGAGTGGCTCAGCAGACATCTCACCAGGATGTCACCAGCAGTCATCCCCACTGCTGCCAGCCTGGGGAGGTGGCTGGGCTGTGTTAAGGCTGGGAAGCACAAGTAAGTGCATTTGCAGTGCCCCACCTGGATGCCCCCATCATACCTCTCCTTCCCTTTGCACACCCCAGAGATGCCTGGGACCCCTTAAGAGCCATCAGGAGAGAAGAGAGGCCTTTGCCTGGACCCCAGTGGGCCCCAAGCAGTAGGTGACCACATCCATGGGCACCTCCCGGGGGCCCACTCCTCAGCAGCAGATGATCCGGTGGGATCTGCCTCCTGCAGTGAAGGCTGACCACCCAGCACTGCTCCAGGGAAAGCCCCACCTATTCTAGAAGCCCCAGGATAAGACCTGACTGTGCCGCTGCAGGAGAGAGTGATGGAGCAGCGTCCATCCTGCCCTGGCCAGTGCAGCACTGAAAACACATGCAGGGAAAGCACAAACCAAGGGACTCATGGATTCAGGGAAGAATGATCCTTCAACACCACAGGAAAACCCCAAGGGCCAGTGTGGCAGGCACATGGGATGACATGGGGACACAGCTCTTTGCCTATCACCAAAGCACCTCATGGCCAGAGACCACCCTCTCCCAAACTAATGTCCATTACCCAACAGCATCCACATTTTTGGCCTTGTTGCTATCTATCCTGCATGAAAATCAACTGTTCACCCAGGAAGCTTTCCAAAGAAATCCAGATCCACTGGAGGATCTCCATCATCTGCCAATACACCAGGGCATCAGTCTAGCAGTAAGCTGGGGTTAAGTCCCTCAGAGCTATGGGGGGGACCAAAGCAGGGACAAGAGTGGGGTGTGAGCAGGCTCTGGCTTACCTGCCGGTTATCAGCTGGCTCCGGGATGGGGTGCAGATGGGCTGGATGTAGTAGTTCTCCAGCTTCACACCCTCTGCTGCCAGCCTGTCCAGCGTCGGTGTCTGGATATCTGAGCCGTGATACCCGACATCATGGTAGCCCTGGTCATCAGTCAGGATGAAGATGATGTGGGGTGGCCTGGCAAAGGCAGGAGGCAGCGATTTCTCCATGGGGTCCGTGGCCACGTCAGCCACCAAACTGGGCTTCATCCAGTCCCAGGATAAATAGCCAAAGCTGAGCAGGCTGACGAGCGAGAAGCCCGTGAGGGCATAGACGGCCATCCTGTAGCACACTGTGCTGCCTGCCCAGGGAGTTACTGCCCCAGCATCGTCTCAGACACACAAACAGGAGGTGTCCCCCTCCTCCAGAAGAGCCCCCCGACTTAGGGGATGGTCCCGGCAACCCCCGCAGCTGGTTCTGCGGGAGCAGTTTCCATGAAGGCACACTCGTGTGCACACAAAGAGCTTAATCCGCCGGGGCTGGGTTGCCTTCAGTCAAAAGAAAATAACCCCCTCGCTGCTCCAATCAAACACATCTGCACGGCAGGACGGGCTCCTCGCAGGCACTGACGGCGCTCCCGAGCGCTGGGAATCGTCCTGGCTTCCCGGGGTTTTCTCCCTGGTGTTCTTTCTTTGTGAAGAGTTCCGTAAAATCCCCGTCAGAGAAAGTCACCGGCTTCTCCCCTGCTCCAGCCCTGAGCCTGCCCGGCTATCCGGACAGCTCACTCGGGATAAGATGATTCTTTTCTTTAAACTCCTGCGGAAGAGGGTGCTAAAGTTCAAGCCCAGGGGTGCCGAGTTCTCCTCCTCACTCTCCGGGCAAGAGCCGCCCTCTCCTTCTCCCAAACTCCGCTCCAAGGCAGAGTCCCAACATCTGCCCGGGACGTGGTCTAAGCCGCCAGGTTTATGGGGAGCTGCCGGCTCGGCCCCTCCCAGCTCCGCAACTCCAGGAAAAAGCTGGGAAGAGTGCAGGGTCCTAAGAGTGGCATTCCCTGATCCCCCCCTGCTTGTGAGATGGGTGACCACACTGGTCAGAACCCTTGGTGGGATGCTCAGCCCAAGCCCCCACAGCTTCCAGACTGGGAGGGCAGGGGGAAGGACTGGGTCTATGGGAGGGATTGCTGGGGCCAGCTGCCCACAGTGACAAGATCTCCATTTAAATGAATCCTGAACAGGGGGAAGCTGCAAAAACTTGTTTCAACACACCCAGTATTAGTAAAACCACCCAGGTGCTTATAGAGTGCTGCAGAGTGGGGTGGGTGCTCCTGCACCCATTTCCCAAGTGGGGAAACTGAGGCGGAGAGGGGCCGTGGTCACAGACAGGGGCAAGGTTTGGTGGGAACCAGCGACTTCTGCCAGTGCAAGGGGTACTGATCTGTGCTTGGGGTGCTGGGACAAGGGGCCGGGACCCTGATGCTTCAGGGGAGGTTTGGGGAGAGATCAGCAATTCCCCTGTGCAATTCTCTCTGCCAGCATTCATCAGGCACCAGGAAGCCCCCACATCTGGAACACATCTCACCCCTTCCTCCTCTGACTTTCCCCAGGGCACGAGTTGGCCCAAGAAGGGAGATTTTGGTAGGACAAACCCTCTCACATACACCAGCCCTTGGCAGCGAGGGTCCCAGCAAACAGGGCACCCTGACAGCCCCCCAAGCCACCCAGCCACCCCTCCACCTGCCTTTAGGATGGCAGGGCTGTGGTGGGAGCTCACTGAGGAGTTTGGGAAGAACTTCAGAACTGGCTCAGAAGTGCAGCTAAAACAGACAGCTCCAGGCCCCCTACATGTCCACCTCCTGGATCCCCCCGCTCTGGGTCCCTCCACGGGCCCTCCTCACATTCCCTGCCCTCCCCCTGACCCTCCAGCCCCCAGTGCCCCAAGTGTACCCACTGCTCCATGCCTGCCTGCCCCATAAGACCCCAGACGCTGTGGAGGAGTGGGGAGGAGGGATCACAAAGCTCCCCAATCCCATGGACAGGGGTGACTCCCAGGAATACCAAAGGCAGGGTGGGCTTCTCCCTCCTGGCTTTACGCCCAGGCAGAGGGGATGGGGGCAAGGACAGGCACTGGGACAGAGCCCATTTCAGCCAGGGTCAGGGATTTGCAGGGCGCAGGGAGTGGTGTGGGAGACAAGAGCTGAAGGCAGGATGGATAGATGTGTTCTGTGCCTCTCCCTGCTGGCAGGAACCCCTGCTCACTTGATGGAGTACAGCAGGGCTGGGTTGAGCCCTTCAGCAAGGTTTGATTAATCCCCAGGGGTTTATAACTCATCTCTTCTGCCTGCTTCTCTTCTCCCTTTGCCTCACTCCTTCCCACCACTGGCTTCCCTCTTCTCCCCCAGTGTCTTTAGTTTTGACCAATACCCTCCTTGGGAAAACTTGGACCTGACTGAAAGTAAGTAGAGGTGGGGGACCCTCCACCTACTGGGTTCTGTGTGCTCCTATACACATGAGCCCATTCCCACCCTGAACAGAGACAGAGTTTATGCCAGGGATTGCAATAAGAGCTCTTTCCAAATAATAAATAATAGTCCATTTGGGTGAATATTACAGATGAAAGAGGAAATTGAAGATGTCAGGCCTGAGGCATGGCAGAGAAAGTGTGTTTGAGGCAGCACAGATCGCTGATAAACTGTGTCTTGCTTGGGGCCAGATGATGAGCAGGAGGGAGGTGCAGAGTGGGCAGCAGAAGAGATGTGTGGCCACAGGAGTGGGGCTGGAGCCCACCTATGAGGAGTAGGACTGGAGCCCAGCTTTGAGGAGCAAGAGCAGAGCCAAGCACCTCCTGGGTGTGTGGATTTGCTGTTCCAGGAGCATCTGAAGCCATTTGGTGGGTCGCATCCAGCTCACACCCTAGGATAAGGAGGCACAGGCTGAGAGAGTCATCCTGAGTTCAAGCTGCTGGAAATGGTCAAAGCTCAGAGGGTTGAAAGGAGGGCAGGAGGTGGCAGCAGGGATGTGGGCACATGCTGGCATGGGGAAGAGACCTTCCATGCCCGCCAGGGCAGCTGGCTCAGTGAAATCAGCGGTGGGTCCAAGCTGGCCCTGGGTCTGGAGAAGAAACAGCAGAGTTAACTCAGCTCAGGGAGCTTTTCCAAGAGCCAGAGGGTGAACAAATAGTGAATTTGTTGGCAGTGACCCTGCTCTGAAGGTTCAGGGACAGCCGGCTGGATCCCAGCAGTGCACAGACACCTTCTGGATGCTCCTCCAAGAAATTATAAAAATATGAAAAGCAGCAAGGGATATAACAAAGGCACTCTAGATCCCAGGAAATAGGGTGTGATGAGACCCTCAAACCAGCCCCACTGAAATCATCTGACAGGAGGCAGGAGGGGGGAGCGGCTGGTAGTGAGGAGGAGGAGGAGGAGGAAGGAATGAGAAGTCTGGAGTTTTGGGGTCAGGACGATTTAAGCCGTCTGCACAGCTGCTCTAAGAGTGATTAATGCATCACAAGGTCTAGGGATGGAAAAAGTACTCAGAGCCTGCAGGCACCCCCCCAACCGCTCTTAATTCAAGGCAGTCACTCGTCCAGCCTCACTCAAAGATGTCTCAGGAGCCAGGAGCTTCCTTGGAGAGCTTCAGCATGTTGCACAACGGGGAGATTTCCCCTGGCAGCCAGCCCGGCTGTGGATGCTGAGCCAGCCAGCAGACCCTGCCTGCTTTGGTCCTGCATCTGCCCTGGCGAGGACAGCCCTGCTCCTCCCTGTCAAATCACCTGCTGTGACAAATGACACCAAATCTCCATCCCAGGCTGATCTGACGTGGCATTACCAGTTCAAGGTAATGGGGAGCCCCATCAGGCGAGCTGGGTGCTGGATGTGGGACTGGCAGCAGCTCTGTGGGCAGAGCATCACCCTCCCACAACTCAGCCCAGCCCTTTCATATGCCTGTAGACCCTTCCCAGCTGGAACCAAGCTCCCCATGCAGAGGAATCGCTCAGAAGCCATGGTAAAGCCACCAGACAAAGCCAAATATTCTTATATTCTGCGTTTTGGTGCTTTTAAGCCCAGGAACATGACCTGCGAGGCAGCAAACCCTGACCAGTGCCTGGACCAGGTCCCTCCATGTCCCTGCAGCTGGCACAGCTCCTCACATTTGCACAGCTGGTTCTCTGACCAAATATTTAATTATTACCTCTTTTTTTATATATATATAATTATTAATTTTACGTGGCCTGGGGCAAGAATGAAAATAAACACAGCCCTTCCTGCTTTTTTCTCCCCACCGCCCCCCGGCTCCGGCCGCACTTGCGTTTTGGCTCTGAAAGTGCTCGCTGCAAATGGGGTTATGCAAACACGCTCCACATATTTCTCCACGCCTGCGATCTGCCACGAGGGCCACACAGCAAAGTTTAAAACTAAGACTCAGATTTTTTTAAAAAAAAAAACCTTTTTTTCCCCCTTTTCTTTATTTTTTAACCCTTCCCGGGGCCTGAGCCCTTTCAGCCCTCAATACTGCCTTTCTCTTGCCATCAATGGGGCATTATGGCAGGGGATTTATTGGAAGCAGAACTCCCAGGCTTTACAATGGGAGCTCTGTGCAAGGCAAATATTGCACAATCTGTTTGCACGCCGCCGGCTCGCTGCCCTTCCCCCTCGGCAGCCCCACTCACGCCTCGGCCTCCGGCCTGCTGAAACGGGACCCTAAAAATCAGAAAAATGAAAGGTTTTTAATAAGTCCCCTCTCTCCTGCTTCAGAGCAAGACATTTGACCTAACAGGGCATCAGGGAGCCTCAAAAAAACACCTCTTGTCGCTCTCGCCTCTTAGATGTTTAAGGGTTTCCGCTCTCCCCGGCCAACGTGTGATGCATTTACTCTTTTATTGGCATGATGAAAGAGCCTAGGCAAGTCTGGAAAAGAAGAGCGCAGTCCCAGGAATGGGGAGAGGTTGTTATTTTGTCTAGAAAGTGGGAAAGGCCTGAGAGGAGGGGTTGGCCAGGTGATTCGCAGGGAAGGAAGGAGGCTGGAGGCATCACCAGTCCCAAGCCCAGCAGAGCATGTGGCTGGAGGTGAATGCCTCTCTACTGACTTTGGGAGCCTTCAGGAGGTCTGGCCATCATGCCTTTGGCCTGGGGATGGATCATAGTCCTGTTCTGGACTTCTCCCTGTCAGGAGCACTCTTTGCCCTCCTGTGTCTCATCCTCCAGGGATATCCCCAAGGATCATCTCCCCTCCCTGACACATTGCAGGCAAGCAGCATTTCTGCCAGGCAGTTCCAGGACCTGCCTCCTCCCCACCAACCCCTCCAGATCCTATTTTCCCACTCCAGGACCTCGTTTTCCCCTCCCAGAGCCCAGCACCTCTCTGCATCCAGCCACATGGACCCTGTGGATAGAAACCAATTTTCTAGTGGCAACTGCTGCGGCAAGACCTCGACCAGATTACAGGGATGGGGTTTGGTTTGGGGGAACTCGGAGGTTTTTGAGCACACCATAATTCACTCTCTGCAAGCTGGAGCCAGAGGAAGAGAAAACAGCAAATCTGCATCAGTTCCTGCTTATGCAACCCTGATCATTGCTGAAAGGATGAGGAGTGGTGCAGCAGCAGCCACGGCACAGGATGCCAAAGCCACTGGGGTAGCACTTTACAGGGCAAGGAGGACACCATCAGCTGTCCCTCTGACAGGGGTTCTTGAAGCCTTTTTTTAAATACCCTTGCCCATATTTCATACCATTTGCACAGTTGAAAATAATCATAATCATCAAAATGCACTTGGAAGCTGTAGCACAATATTAGAGTCTTTTCTAATGTAAACCATAGCCTCTAACAACACATGTTGGGCTTGGCCAGGGTTTGTTCCCCATCAAAACGCTGCTGTTCCCCTTCCTCCTCTACTGGTCCCACAGCACTAGCAAAATATCAAATAAAAGCCCTGAATAAGAGCAGTTTCTGTCTTAGGCTAAGGAATTTTTCTTCTGTTTTTGGTCACTGTGATGGTACATATCACAATGATTCTGCAAATTCTCCCATAAAATGACTTCTACACTTTCCTGCTCATGTTTGTTTTTTTCCTTCCCCTTCATTCAGGAGACTTCAGTCCATCAGCTCCCTTTCCTTCATATAATATTCCTTCCCTTGCCTTTCCCCAGCTCCTGGGAAACTGCAGCTCACTGCCTTCTCTCCTCTCTCTAACAACTTGCTTTGAAGAGCTGGAGAGGAGCCCATGGGTTTGGCACCGCTCCTTTCTTCCCATGCCTTATGGCAAGCTTTCCACATTGCCTGGGTGCTCTCCCTCCTTGTCCTGGTCCCTTTGCTCAAGCCCAAAATGCAGCACCCCTCTGAAGCGAGGTGCTCCCCACTGGAGCCTCCCAGCAGAGCCCCAGGGCTCATGTGATGGCTGGCAGTGCAGCTGGAGAATTCCCCTTGCTGTGAACCAGGGATGCACTGGGACATGGATCCCCACAGATTTCAGGGAGGATGACAGGGGAAGCAACTCGAGTCTGGCTTCGCAGGCAGGACAGGCTGGAGCTGAGGAATCTGCCCACACGTGGTAGAGTTTGATGGGAAGCTGGAGAACACGTGGGCACGTGAGTTTGTGCCTGGTCCCATCAGGCTCTCATAGCTCAGAGCCTGAGGTGGACACTGATCTGGTCCCAACACACTCACCTTCTGGAAAGTCTGAGCTTTGCTAAAAAAAAAAATTGTATAAAAAAAGAGTCAGCAGTTCCCCAGCCTCTGATGGATCTCTTTGAAGCAGACGAGAAGGTCCCAAGGCTGCGGAAGGAGGGATTTAAGCATTTAGCATAGCTGGTTTCTGGCAGCGCTGCCATGTGACCCTGACACTGGCTTCCCCAGCTTATTGATTTTGGACTCCCCCACCTTCATTCCTGACACGATTTATCATGGGATACACAGAAACTCCTCAATCCTCAAAGTATGCAAGATGCTGGCATCACCTCCAGCCTCACCCAAGCTGGGAAAGAAAGAGCAATTCTTCCCAGCACCCGACTGGCAAATGTCTCTCCATCCCACAGTCACTCCAAGCTATACCCCAGCACCTTCAGTGGAGTCCCCAACAGGGGAAGGTTGCTGCCCCTTGCCAGGAGACAAGACCATCACTGCTGTCCTCCTGAGACCAGCTATGGCAGGCAGGTACCCAGCGACCTGGCACACTCCTGGGTCCAGGGGAGCATCCCCAGCCCCTCCACCACCTCCGAACACCCCACCAGGGTCCTGGCTCCTGTCCCAAGCCACAGCACAGCAAAGGGCCAGCCATCCTTTCCCCAGGGCTGGGCAGCCTCCTGGCTCCTTAAATTCCATCTTTCCTTTCAGGTGCAACCTCTTCAAAGGCAGCCAGAGGGTTTGGACTGGCAGGAGATGCGACGGCTGGTGGGCAGGATGCCCACCCGGGGCTCTGCCTGCTGCCCCAAGCCAAGGCATGGAGGAGGAGGAGGAGGAGGAGGAAGATGAAGCCCAGCACTCCCCGGCTTGGCTCGGGTGCCTGCCCCAGACAAGGAGCCCTTTCTCTGGGCTGAGCTCACGGCAGGGCAGGGCAGGATGGCCTCAGCGCCCTGCTTGTTTATAATCCTGCTTCAATGCAATGAAAACACACCTGCCTGTGCCAGCCGGGCTCGCACCTGTATCCCCTTCAGGCGAACGGCCCCCTGTTTATCCAGGATGTGTGTCCTCAGCACCCCAGGGGGCCAGCACGGAGGAGCTGCTGCACCCCAGCACCAAGGCTTGTTTTCCATCCTGGCAGGAGAGTCAGGTGGGAAGCTCAGGAGGGGTAATTCAAAGGGTTTTACATCAAGGCTGGCCACAACCACACTGCTGGAGCAGGAAGAGGGCAGGGAGCATGTCTGGCCAGACCCCACGGCTCGCCTCTGCCCACCCTGTCCCCGCAGGCAGAGGTGAGCCCTGGGCACAGCAGCTGGCAGCACCCACTCCCACCCTCTCAAAAGGTCTCTGTGCTGCTGAGAGCTGACTGGGGAGTGGTTCAGAACAGGCAAAGAGCCCAATTAGACACTGCATTACTTAATACAAAAGGTATCAATAATCCAGCAGGAGATGAGAGCTCTTTCTCGCCCAGGATGCCAAGAGCACAAATTGCCTTCTTGTAAAAGAAAGGCTTAATTTCCATAGAACATGACAGATTAAAGCACAGGTGGGTGGGTCCACTCTATTATTCATCAGCTTTCACTGCTAACAGGAGAGGGTGCGCTGCCTCCTTTGAAGTTTCTTCGAAGGCCTAGGGTGCCCACAGACATTTTAGCAGGGTGGGAAGCAAGATAGGAGGGAATGAAGCGTTTCCCTTTGCCCTGGGTTTGTAACATACCAGCCTTGTAGCTGCTATTGCTTCCCAAGAGGCGTCAAACCAAAAGGTCCTCGTTTAAACCCAGAGACCTGTCTGACCTCTGGACCTTAAACCAGCAGAGAAGAGGTCCAGGATGACTGACTGTGCTGCTGCATCAGTCGTACCCAAAGCCGGGCAGAACTTCCTTTCCTGGCTGTGCAATGAGCTCTGCCAGCAGAGAAATCTAGGATTAAACGTTGCAGCTTGGATTCCTCCCTCCTGAACGGGAAACAGAGCAAAATAATGAGAAGAAAAACCAGTTCCTCTAAGCTGAATTTACTGAGGAGAACACTGGAGTATTTCACCCGAATGGAAAACTCCAGGAGTGATTCCTCAGAGGCAGCACATGGCATTTGCAGCTAAACTCTGCAGGGTGAGATTGTGCCAGAGAAGGTTTAGATTGGATGTTGGGAAAATTTTCTTCCCTGAAAGAGTTGTCAAGCATTGAAACAGGCTGCCCAGGGAAGTGGTGGAATCACTGTTCCTGGAGTGTTCAAACAACATGTAGATTTGGTGCTTTGAGACATGGCTTAGAGGTGAAACTGTTGGGGCTGGGTTAATGCTTGGGCATGATAAACTTAGAGGTCTTTTCCAAACTTAATAATTCTAAGATTCTATGATAGGTGGATACAACTTAATTTCAAAGCAGTGGGACCTGGAGCAGCCTCCTGCCAGAGACATGGATGAGGGTGAACTGTGTTTATTCCAGCACAGGCAGCTGCCCCTCAGGCACCAGTAAAACCACCAGATCAAGTGAAGAGATATGGGTTCTCAAATAGAAAGTACCAAGCCCAGTGCTAGCAAATCATGTAAGGAAACATGAGCACCAAGCAGGACAAATGTAGGGAAAAGGTTGGAAGGGGCTAGAAGCAAAACCCTGGGCTGGTGTGGGGAGCTGGAACTGAAGCACAGCCATATGCACCAGGACTTCTGAGGTACACAAGGATGGTGGAGAAATGTGCTCTGCAAACACGGGATCTGGAGCACTGTCCATGTTCCAACCCCACCCATTACCATCGAGGGTTTTCTGCTCGTAGTCACAAGCATAACTTACAGGGTGGTTGTTGTGAGGCTTAAAGTACCTATATCAATACTGCAGAGGGTGATTCATGATTATCTGCAGTAATCCAGAAGCTATACAAAATTGCTAATAATAGGTCTTCAAAACCGACATTTTAGTCAAGATAAAAAATGACTGGAACAAAATCCAATCATGCTTTGCTAAAACTATAAATGGAAAGGTATAACCCATATTCAGCTCCCCTAAACAGTGAGCTAAATGAAAGCACGGGATGCAGCTCAGCCCCAGGATCCAAGTCAAAGTGGGGTTGGGATCCCGCCCCAGGAGAAGTTGATTCTCAAATATGCAGAAAACAGCTCCCAGTGTCCCAGGTGCCACAGGACTGGTTTAAATCCGGGATGATGGAGGGGATTTGGGAAGGAGAAAGCACGAACACGGATTATGTAGCTGCCCTGGCAGCACATGACAGGCTGCGTGCTGGCAATTGCAGAGCTGCCAGAACTGAGGCTCCAGCGGTGGGGATGCGGATGTGGGGCCCGGCAGGGTTCATGGTCCTGCTGTACACCATTTATTTAACGCTGCCGTGCAATCTGATGCACAGTTGCTAGGTGACCAGAGCCCAGGGATGCCAGGATAACGTGGGAACGGCTGCGCAGGTCAGCCCTCGTCCAGCTCCTCTGCATCACGTCTCTGGGTTCGTCTCTGGGATCCATCAGAATGTGGCTCTGTGTCCAGGGAGCAGTGCAAGGAGTGGGGTAAATACAGAGCTTGTGCAGGGGGATGCCAGGCACGGTCCACATAGTCGTGCCCCCCAGACTGAGATCTCTGCCAGGAGAAGGGAACAGAGCCTTCCCCAGCCCCAGGTCCAAAACCTTCCTCTCCTTTGCGGTTCCCACACTCCTCCTGCCTCCAAATGCCTGCTTACCCTGTTGGGAAATCTCTTCTCACCCCGCCTGACTTGCACTGTTTCATCTGCCTACGGATCGGATAAGCTGATAAAATGTGCTGAACGCACCAAACGGAGCCTGTTCCCTCCATCCGCTCCCTGCTGCCGGCTCATCCAAACCAGCGCCGCCGTGTCCAAGGCCACGGAAAGCTCTTCTGCCATTAACACTACAACAGAGCACGGCGCTTGCAGGGCCAAAGTAAACATGAAATCTGCAGGGATTTTTGTGGTATTGAGGACAAGTTAACGACTGGAGCCTGAGGCAGATTTATTGTCACAATTTTCACTGAGGTCTGTAAAATCCAGCAGTGTTGCAAGCTGGTCGTTAGCATTGGCTTTAGGCTTTAACAGTTCTAGCTTGGGGAGTGGCAGCAAACGTTCCTGCGTGTTGCTGTGGGACTGGAGCTAAGCTTGGGATCAGCTGTTCCCCACCGAACCCCTTGGCCCCCTTGGTTTTGGCATAACCAGCCCCTCTTCCACCTTCCCCACCCTTCCCAAGGCAGACAATGTTTTATCCCACCTCCCTCTGGGAGGGCTCCACAGTTCCAGGTGGGCAAGAAAAGGTGGGGTTTAACCCCACAGCAGCTCCCTGGAGCCTGAGAGAGGAGTCTTTTTTACTTTTTTCCATACCAAGCCATCAGGCATTTCACACTGACCACTTGAATGAAACCAGACTGTTTAGTCCAAGCAATTACTCATAAGCAGTATCTAATTACTTCTAGTATTTAAAGAGAACAGAGAAGAATCTCCTTGGAGTATAAACTCAGTGAAGAAGTTGCAGCTGTAAGTAAAAGCCTGTGTTGCCCAGACACACACACACTTCACATCACCCCACATTCCCTGGCCCACAGGCATGCCCCCAAGCACCCCGAGGTGCAATCAACCCTTTGTCCCCTCATCCTTTTACCAATAACAGTGTAAACAACAGATGGGAGTGAGGGCAGTTGCAAATATACATTCCAGTATACCATATCCATACATGCACTCCTGCAACAGCTTGAGGGGTAAAACAAATCCACACTCCACAGGAAAACATTGCCCATCTCCCTGGCCAGGCAGGGAGGCACGGCCAGCCCCCCCCCAGGCCTGCTCTCAGCAGCAGATAAGATCAGAGGTTGGCAGAGCCACCCTCCAGCCTGCTGCACTGCGGGCTCTTCCCATCCCAGCCACAGATGAAGTTACAAGGGAGCTGGCTGGTGCTCCAGGCCGGAGATGCTGTCAAGCCCACACCCGCTGCCCCAGCCTCCTGGGACAGAGTGATGAGACTCCAGCTTGGAAACTTCCCAGAGCACTTCAATCTTCTGTCTTGGACAGTGCCTTGGGCAGCTGCTCAGAAATGCGTGTTGTCCCTCCAGAAGCAGAATTGCAAAGATCATCTTGCTGCAAGCCCTGTGCTCCCTGCCCACCCTGCACCACAGGGGATGCAGCAGCCTCAGAGGGAGAGAGAAGAGGCAGCAGGGACCACTGCTTCTCCCTAGGGAAGGCCAAAAGGGTTGAGATGTGCAACAAAGTCCCCACAGGGCCAAAAGACAACCAGTAGTACAGGGGCATGGAGAAGGCTGCAGCCTGTGTGATTGTGACATGCCTGGGTGACCATACACTGGCACCTTGAGGGCATCCCAGGCAGACAGAACAGGACCAGGAGCATCTTCCCCTCTCAGTAGCACTCCCAGGTGGCACAGAGGCTCCTGGAGCATCCTTTGCAGTGGCACTGAACTGCCTCCATCCCAGCCTCGTCTGAGTTTGGGTGGCTCCTCTACCAACTCATGTCCCCAACCCGCAGTATGATTGGAGCACTGGGTTAGCTGCCCATGCAGCTCTCTGTGAGCAGAAAGGACAGACACGGAGCAGCTCTTCATTTTTCCAAAATTACTCTAAAATATGGGTTTCCCATTAGACCACCAACAAGGAGCAAGGGCAAGGTTTTTTTCCCTGTGTGCTACAGTGATTTTGGGGAGTTCCTCCCTCTTTTGGCAGGAGCAATGGTTTGCTAATGCCAGCACTGATACTAACTAAAGCTAGTTGGAAATAAAATCTCCCCAGCTCCTCAGTACCAGCATCCCATTTCCAGCCAGCAGTGTCTCCCATCCAGGACTTCATCAACGACTTTCCAAGAGCTGCTGGTTGCCCTCCAAAAGGGATTGCTGTCCTCTGCCAGCCAGGGACATCTTTGGGTTTGTCCAGGGCCACCACAGCACAGGATGGGACTTTGTCACCCTCTTGTGGTTTACAAGGACTGGCAGGTTTGCTGTGGCTTTGAGGTGGCCACATTCAGGACCCCTGGTCCAGGGAAGGCAGGAGAGTGCTTTCAGCATCCTCCTTACTCCAGCATCCCTGCCTCAGCCTTTTGCTCCCAGGGATTTGGGGAGGCCGTCCACCCCCAGAGGATCAGCTTTCCTGGCTCTCCTGCCCTATGAGTCACAAGTCTCCAGGGCAATTTCTTGCCCATCTGGTTCAAGGAAAAGCTTCCCTCAACCAAGACATCCCTGCTCACCCCACGCTCCCCACAAGCCATGGAAAATGCCTGCGGGTCATTCAGACTGGGTTGCTTTAAAGCATTCCCTCCTTCCCAATTTAGGTGGCTGGAAATCTCCTACCCACCCAATTCTCAACCCACCCAAATCTCAGCTAGGAAATTAAGCCGCACCAGCCCCTAAGATAGAGAGAGATTCATTCAGCTTTATCTGAAAGCCATTTCAAGTATGTCCAGATTCCTAATGAAACTTGGATAAAACCCCAGAGATTAATAACAGTGCAGGGCTTTTTCGGATAATGGTTTTCTTCTGTTTCCAAGAGAAACATATATATGTACTTTGGTGGAATCTCTGCATACATTTTTTTTGGCAGAAAAGCCAAAATAAATCCCTGTACTGCAACAACCCTTGGGCAAGATAAGGCAAGAATCTGTTTGTAATTCCTGTGTATTGTTGTCATGCACAGATAAACAGGCATCTCTGGCCATGCTGTCCCCTCAGCAAGGCAGGGAGAACAGGGATTGATGCTATTACAGAAGCCCATCTCAGCTGCCCACATCAGTGCAAGTCCAAGCCTGATCCTCTCCTGTGTTACTTCTACACAAGCAAGAGCCCATACTGCTCCTGCATTAAACTTGAGTTTTTCTGGTACATCATGGTAAGATACATGAATCTGTAAAATGTATTTGGAGCCACTGTGGGGCCGCATCCCACATGAGCAAAGGCAGAATGCTCCACAGTCCACCTGGGAAGCTCAAGAGGAGACAGGTTTGGGCACCAGGAGCACAAGCCTTCCATCCTGTCCATCTCTTTGCCTGTCAGAGAACAGGCAGGACGGTCAGAGAATGGCTCAGGGATGGTTCACTGAGCATCCACTCAGAGAAAGGACTTTATGAGTGGGGCATCACCCACCTGAGTCGATTCCCACAACACACACGTAGTATATAACATCACAGCAATATCCTCCAGCACAAGAGGGAAAGCCACTTCAGAATGGATGCAGAGAGAGGAATGTCTCTGCAGGCTCCACAAGCATCTGTTCATGCTGGGTGATCCACCTCCCCTGCTGCGTCTGCCTGCCCTGGGCAGGGTCAGGGAGTATGGTTTGCAGCCTACCAGGCTGGCTCAGCATGCATGTTTTTGGAGGATGAGGATGCTGTAAGCAAGACCTAGAAGGACCTGGCAGGACCCTGCCCACCCCTGGCTGCTCATACAACAAGCATCAGGAAGGGCTGGCACCACCACAGCACAAGGCAAGGCTTATGTCAGATGTGCTTACAAAAGTCTCCCTTGCCTTCAGACTGAGCCCTGCCAGACATGAGTAGACCCTTGCAGGGTCTCCCCTCAGTTGGTGCAGGTCATGGGGAAGCTGTATCCTTCACAGCCTTCCTCCTTCTGAGGCAAGACACCTAACAAAGGGGCCCTACGTGAATGGCCAGAGCACTAATGCATCTGGCATCTGTCCACTCCACTCCCTTAACCACTGTGACTTTTTCCATCTTCATAAGCAGGGAAAGCAATCAGCGTAATGAACGTCTCTGAAGCTCTCACCACAGCACTCAGGATGTGCTAAACGAAATAAACACACATCAAGAGCCCATTAATGGTGCTCTCTCGTGCCCAGCAGCCATGCTCAGACATGAGGGGACCAGGAAGGGATGCTAATGCAGAAAGCAGAAACTCTTGGAAAAAAAGGCCTGAATTCTTAGTTATTTTCTCTGGGTTTTTCCACTGTTTTCAGATTGCTGCATCCCCACTGCCAGCACATGGCTGTGCCCACATCAGGACAGTGCTGACAGGGAGGTCAGTGGCACATGCTGCTGGCATGACCCATCCTGTCCAGCCATCCAGCCCTGGGCTTTCCTCTCTTTCCCAGGTTCCCAGACTCTACACAGAAGGAATTCAGAGCAAACTGGCAGGCCACAGGCATTGCTTATGGTCAGAGACTGTGGGACAGAGACTCCAAGGCTGGGGGGCAAATGCTGCTGGTCTGGTGGGAGCATGAGCAGGAACTGAATCTCCCAGAGTGAAGTTATAGGATACAGCCACAGTAACGGGGCTGTAAACACTGCTGAAAAACAAGGGGTTGTTCCTCCTCTTTTAGGCTCACATTGGGCCACTTAACGAGGAGCAAGAGTTTTGCTCTGCTCAGAATGGAGCTGAGAAAGCTCAGGATGCTGGAAAGGCACAAGCCACAGCATAACCCCAACATGAGCAGCCCCTGCCTTTCCCCGCTCCCTCCTTCCCCTCCTTTTCCTGCCACATGCTTTTTTACTTCAGTTAAAGCAGCAAAGGATGATGACCGATGGGAGAAAAATAATACCCCAGATCTCTGACTTCGTGAAGGCAAACACAGACCCTTTCCTCCCCTCCCAGGTAGAGCTGCTGAGTCCTGGATCAACACAGCAGAGCTGTTGTGGCTGTGGCTGTTGGTGTTGGCCGTGCTGCATGCAAGGCTGCCAGGCCTTTTAACAGGGATAGGCTTACAAAGGAGAGCAAGAGCCTTGGGGGAAAACAGGGCTGGGCTGGGGGTTGATTAATAAGAACGGCCCTTCTGCTCAGTGCATCGATGGATATCAGATCTACTACCAAAAAAAAGGAGAAAATTAAACGGCTTAATGTTACTTGATGTTCAGCGCTGAATTACTGCCACGCCAGCAGACACACAGGCAGTGAGACAGCCAGAGAGACACTCCAAATGAGATTGTTAAGCATATTGCAACCAAATTTTAATGTCACATCTTCTGCTCGTTGGAGTTCTCAAATCTGTTCTTTCAGCTACCAAAATTTAAAAACTGCTTTATATTCTGCAGGCTTAGAGGTGACTTTTTCCCCCCGGTTAATTAGTTTGAAGCTTAAAGGGCTGGGTCGCTCTGAGTTTCAGTGCTGGAGCTGTTGGGATATGCATATAAGTATTTTTTTAATATTTTTTTTTAACTTCTGAGCTGCTTCTTCTCATCTGGCAGCAAGCTGCCAAAGAGTGAGTCAATATTATTTAATACCTGCCTCATAGCTTAGGAGAAGTGAACCGATCACCCCAAGCAAAGCCCTAACAGCAAGTGGCCACATCACAGAAATCCCCTCAGCTTTGGCTTTCTGGATCCATCCCAGCTGTGGGGCCAAGGAAGAGGCAGATGTGGGGACACAGCTCAGCTTTCCAGAGGGACCAACAGCTAAGCTGGAAGTGCTGGGGAGGCCTGTGCTGCACCAGGCTGGGCTGTCTCAGTCTTGTTCTTCCACTTTGTGTGAAAATCCTATGAACATAACATGGGAATTGAGTGTCATTTATAAGCCCCAAGTCCCCAAAGGCAGCGTGGAGCAGATGTTTCAAAACTAAATGCTGGTTTCACCACAGATAAAGTGCCACAGGCTCTATTTGGCCTCCACAAATGGGGCTGGTTAATTAATGAATGTGACTTGGACATCCAGGTCTGGAAGGGCACCTGCCACCAGGCTGCTGGGGATGCCTGAACAGTCCTCAGTGTATTTACTAAACTGCAGGCAGAGACTGCCTGAGTCCAAGAGAGGCCGTGTACACAAAACTATGCCATGATTCATCGGAGATTGCCATAACCCATCACATTTCATCAGGATGCTGTGGCATTTAAAATGGCATTTCCTCCCATCTGCTGTGCATTAGCAGACAAAGAAAAAGGAGGAGGGGGGAGAGAACAGCAAAACAAAGGGGGGAGAATAAAACAGGATTCCTGAGTCAGACTGTTCCCGAAACAGCCCCTTGTCCTTGCAAAGCCTGAGCCCACCGACTGGGCAGAGGACTCTGGACATGGACAATTTTGCCTCTGGGCCTGGCTACAGCCTGGGACATTACACAGATGGTGGTGAGAGATGCTGGTAACAACCATGACTCAAAGCCCTGCAGAGCAGCACCTGGCAAACCCCCTTCATACCCAGAGTTGCCCAAGCAGGGCCCCCAGTGAGCAAATCCCTCCCAGGCTAATTTGGTCATTTCCTCTGTTTCCTCCTCAGATTTTCCTTTACTTCTTACCTCCTTCCCTGATGCATCTTCCCTTGAAAATGAGAACCCCTTTCTCTATCCCTTCACTGTTCCCCCTTCTCCTCTCTCATGCTCCCACCTCATCTCCTCACTGTCTCTTCAGACCTTTCATTTCCATCTCTCTCTTGTACTTTGTCCCACCCCATCCCCAACTCCTCCATACTTCCTCCTCTGCTCAGCCCAGGTGGCACCCCCGAGGGTTTTTCCAGGAGGGAGAGGGCTCAGAGCTCTTTTGACAAGGCACTCAGAGCTGGGAAATTCAGCTCAGTTTCTGGACTGGGTCATGAAGATTATCCTAAACATGGCTTGCACTTTCAGCCAACACTCTGTCTCATGAGACACATCAGAGTTACTTCTTGGGGTTAACAGGGTTACCTGTTCCTTGGCCACCCATCCCATCCTGCTCTGGAGACAAGGCAGAAGGAGTAATGTTCCTGCAGCTCATGCTCTGGCTGGAATCAGCAGCCATGAAACAGGTCAGGCAAGGAGCTGCAGCAGCTGAGAAGCAGCCACAGTGCCTTTGCTCCTGTCCCTGCTCCACCACCGTAGTGTAAACACCAGCAGCCAGAGGCAGAAACTTCCTGGGGCAAACACCCTGGGATCTTCCCGCATCCAGACCCCAAGCATGCTGTGTACCACCCTGCTCTGTGATTCCCACAGATCACAAAGTCCCTTCATTCTGTAACTCCTAAACAGGCATAAGCAAACCAATATACATCAAACAGAAAGGTTGGATGGCAATGTGAGATGTGTCCCAGGCTGCTACAACACACGACATGCCACAAACCTACGTGCGGACAAATACATTAAACCAAAGCCTGGAAAGCAGCAGTGTGTCCCTGCAAGCCCAAGGGTCCAGCAGACGTGCCTGGAGGCTGTCAGCTCCCATTGGGCACAACAGAGGAAGGACAGCACTCTCCAGCCTGCAGGCACACTCCCTGAACCCAGGCTTGGCCCAGACATAAGCAGTCATTCAGAACGGAATAGGCGTGGACAAGTTTGACCCCAAGCAATAACCAGAGAGCATGTGAAAGTGGCAGCGAGCAAAGCCCTCGACTCGAAGGCTGAGGGCAGGGACAGGGCTGTGTTGTTATGAGAGATGGAGCTGAGCCGGCTCCTCAATTACAGCTGTTTTATCCCCTGTCTGGATTTCCAGCAGCTTCCTCTGATCACTCCGTGACTCAGTGTCTTGGCATGGACAACGCATACCCGAGAGGTTGGCTTTTGAAATCCACCAGAGATATTTCACCTTCCTAAAATAAAGAGCGGGCAAAATATTTTCAACCTCCCACCAGAAAATGCGCACACACACACAAAAAACACTCCTTAATAAGTGCATGTTGTTGGGTCTCAGCTGGTTTTGGGCTGGGGTATATTTTCCTGGTTATAATCATGCAGCTGTTTGCTGACTGAATAGCTGTATTTATTTTTTGACATGTTTACTAACCACCTCAAATACCTTCTCTACCTGTAATTGTGGTGCAGCGTACATATTATTTTTTTTCAGATTTCTTCATTCAAGTGGGTTGTGTTATTCCCAGGCCCTGCACTGTGGTTTGGTGAGAGTATTTGTGGTTTGAGGGTATGAATCTTTGGACTCAGGTGACCCTGAACTGTGGCAGACCTGTGAAGAGACACCAGGGGTAGGGGGTGAGAAATGGAGTCAATTTGGGAGCCATTTGTGCATGGGTGCTCAGGGCTTTACCATCCTCTGTTTGCCTTTCTCCAGAGCAATCTCTCCTGAAAGTGTTTTCTCCCATCTGTGCTCATTTGTCTTTTTGCTTTCCATGAAGCTGGTCAAAGTCAAACCCTTTATGCTTTCTAGTGCATGTGAGTCCTGAGCCACAGAAGAGGAAGCCTGAAAATTCAGCAGAGCAGGGGTTTGTTGGACTCCTGGCACCCGAATCTGCAGGAAACTAATGCAGCCAGTTTCCTCAGGCACCCTGTGAACCATCATCCCATGGCACAGAGATCAGAGAGCTCTGGTAAAGCTGGGCTGGCAGAACACCTCCAACCCAGACCAGCACACTGCTGCCATGCAGGACTATGCCCCCCTCTCCTGCCCATACCCGAGCTGAGGATCTGCCTGCATTGTTACACCCCTGAGGGTTATCAGGAGGTACTCCCCTCCTTTGTCTTTCCCCAGGCACTTGATGACTTGGTCACTTGCCATCCTCCTAGCACAAAATGTTCTGTCCACCCTCCACCCAGACCTCTTCAAACAGTGCTTTTGCAATTCCCTGCACCACACAGGGCTCCATTAATAGTTTGACATTTGTTTGGAGAGCTTTGCTGCCCAAGAGGGACTCTCTGCTCCTTTTTGCCTGAGTCCCAGGCAGCAGATCCTCGAATCACTTGGCTGCTGGTGGGAGCTGTGTTAGTATTCAGATCTGGGGTTTTTTTATATCAACAAAGTGAGCAATTTCTGGAGGTATAAAGCCATTCTAGACCATGTCAAAGTAGGTTCAAATCTGTTCATGCATATATCTGCAGCAGACAGAGCCCTTTGTGGACCCTGGGGGTTCAATCTCCACCAAACCACACTTTCATAGGCCATGAAGTCAATGTCCCCAGGCTGCCTCTGTCTGCTCATCTTCATCCACAGCCTCCCCAGGAGACACCCTTCTCTGCTCTCTGCCTCAGGATGCTTCCATCTGGCTCTTCCTCTCCAGTTAGGAGAACCAGGGCCCCAAATCAGGCCACCAGCTGAGACCTGGTTACCTCAGGTCACCTCAGAGCAGCAGCAGTTTTGCTGGGACACCATCCCTGGGGCAGCCACGGCGTTGCTGTGTGTGCTGTGGCCACATCTATGCCAGGCCTCGCTGCCCACTTGTGCAGGGGGAGTTCAGTCCCAGAAAGGACCAACCAGCTCTGGGATTCATTTACAGGAGCTGTAAAACTGCCACCTGGACCGTGGCGTTACAGCTCTGGACCATGTTGGTGTCAGAGGCGTTTGGTGCAAGAGCCAGCTGGAGCCGGGCCAGTTTTATATTTAATCCTGCCTATGAGCACAAATAAAGGGTCTGTATTTTCAATGAGCGACAGGCACACCATGGACATTATTAAACCTTCCAAAAATAAACCTCTGCCGAAGTGATGGGAGCCAGATTTTTTCCTGGAAAGTATCAGCGCGGGGCGGGGGGTGGCAGGGGGGCAGCCCCTCTGTCACAGGCTCCTCTCCAACAGCTGCTCTGCATCAGGAGCGGCTGCTTCCCCCTCTCTGTGCTTGTGGGAGCAGCTTAATGTCCACTGACCCCTACAATCTGCCCCGCGGATGGGAGCTGTGGGGAGACTGCTCTGAAACACAGAATTACACACAGAGGGTGCTGTGATGGCCCCCACTGCTCCAAGGTCACCCCCATCTCCTGCCAAGGGGGTGTGAGGGGCCCAGGGCCAGGCCGTGATTCCCCTTTCCCATCTCCCCCATGTCCTGCCAGAGGGGTTTGAGAGACCCCCATTGAGTGACCCCCCTTTTCCACCTCCCCCATCTCCTGCCAAGGGGGTGTGAAGGGCCTGGGGTCAGGCCGTGACTCCCCCCATACACTCCCTTTTCCCATCTCCCCCATGTCCTGCCAGAGGGGTGTGAGAGACCCCCACACTCCCCTTTCCCATCTCCCCCATGTCTTCTCAGGGGGATGTGACAGATCCCCATGGAATGTCCCCCTCCTCCCA
>WBMV01006429.1:2063930-2088528 GCA_013396655.1 Campylorhamphus procurvoides
CGGCCCCGAGCCGGTGCTCCCGGTACCCACGTGGTGTCCCGGCCCCGAGTCGGTGCTCCCGGTACACGTGGGGACAGCCCCCAGGGAGCACGCGGTCCTGGGGGATTCACCGGGAGTGTGTGGGGAGGGCACGGTCCCGTTTCCCTGTGGATTCCCGGACGGGCCCCTGCGGTCTCTGCTTCTGTCTGGTGGTCGCATCCCGAAACGGCGCAGATCCCTGACTGGTGTCCCCTCTGCTTTCACAGAAGTTGCTCCCTTCCCTCTCGACCTCTCTCGAGGACATCTTTACCCACTGGGAAAAGTAAGTCAAAGGAGGAGATGAGTATCAGATAGATCCCAGGCTGTACTGACATCCAAGCTGCATGGCATGCTTGTGATCTTTATTTGCTAGAATGCCTCATTGTCAGAGTATTTCCAATGATACCTGTGCTCAGCAGGCTTTTCTCCTAACATCTGGTTTCATAGCAATTCGTTTTAAGTGTTCAGGATTACTCTGGTTTAAAATTTCTTGATCTTGGAGATAAGTTCTTATTTTAAAGCAGCTGTTTGTGCTTGTTAATACTGGAGTGTTATGATGCTCGAAGAGTAGTGCTTTACTGTCAGAAATCTGTTCCCCGGTTCTGTTTCACTTTCTGTTTAAAGCCACGTGCTTTGCAGGAGTGTTGACCTGTAACAGAGAAGTTGAGTAGATGCTGAAATGCCAAAGCTCTTTCAGGGACTTAAACCTTGGTGTAGACCACAGATGATCTGACTCAGAGCAAGTCTCTTGGTTTCAGCTTGTCCTTTCAAGCCCTTACATGTTCCCAATGCTTACATATTCCTCATGGATGGGAAGGTCTGCAGCCTGGAGCATTCCCATCTGTGGGGTGCAATGACAGTGGCATCCATGCAGGGCTTGCTTTGGTTGGATGTTGGAGTCCAGGGCTGCAGAGAGGCCTTTGGCAACCTCAGCACTGAGTTATCCAGGGAATCCTTGGAGCTGGGAGTGCTGGAGTGAGGATGCTCCTCAGCATGGTCATGCCAGCAGCTTTGGGAAGTGTTTCCTTCACAGGTGTGTTTTTGCTGGAACACCTTGTGCCTCACTGCTGACTTGCTCTTGTGCTCCACATTTGAGCAGGAGAAAGGCTTGTTCTAGATGAGGGTTGTAGCAGCACAGAAATAGGTTTGCAGTTCCTCTAGCAGTTTGTTGTTCTCATGGGTGCTGATGGTGACCTTCCCAGGTGCTGGTCGCCCTGTCTGCTGCAGCAAACCCTTCCAGATATTGCTGTTGTTAAACCTGGGGACAGCAGGGGGATTGCATCAGGTTTGATTCCTTCTCCTTCAGTGTCACCCATCTATTGTGGTCCTGCCCCACAAAGGTGTGTTATTCCTGGTCTACCCGAGTTAGGCCTGGTTTGGAGTCACAAGGAGGGATGTGTTGACCAGTAGTTCTTTATCCAGAAGGTGTCCTGGAGTGCTCTTGTGAGTGAGCTGCAGTTATTACATCTTGTTACTCCCTAGGCTTTTGGCCCCAAAATGTCCTTCCTTAAACTACTCTGTGGCTATTGCCCATCTCACCAAGGCATCCTTGGTGCTGTCCTGCAGAAAGTGAACCTAAAAGCTCAGACTTGAAGATACAGGAGTGGCCTTCTTCCAGAGATGCATTTACGCTTAAAGGATGCAGGGAGTGGGTGGAAGGGTACCTAGGAACAGGAGAGAGCTGGACCAGCCAGAGCCCTGCATCCCTCAGGTGCTCCAGAATGCTGCAGGGACAGTGCCAGCGGACACCATTTTTTCTGCTCTGACATTATCCCTGAGCTCCTGATCACTCACAGCAGCCTGTGTTGTGTTGTCACCTTCCACTAGATCAGGAAGGTGTTGCAGGATCAGAGCTGCCTGTGTGGGATGCCTTGTTGTTTTACTAAAAGGATTATTGGAGTAGTTAACAGGATTTTGGAATAGGAAATGTGCCTTTGGATTAACCTGCTTCCACAAAACTTGCTATTACTGCTGTGCTGACAGAGTGCTCTGATGGCAAAAATCTTTACTCTCCAAATTGTTTAACTAATCTTGTTTTTAAAACAGATGAACAAATGAAATGAGCTAACCTGGCACAGAAGTGAGGATATTTGCCTCTGATAATTGTGTGTCTCAAGGCTTAGAAGCATTGCCTGTGTGAATCACACTGATGTGTGCCCAGTGTTATCCTTATAATAAAGCTGTTCTCTTTAATTGTCAAATGAAAGCATGTGTGACTTTAGTTACATCATCTGTTTTGGTACAGGTAGTATTTAGAGCCTGGAGGAATCTTTCTCGAGCTTAATGTTTTAACCCAACTGAAAAGCTGAAGTGTTTAAAGCTTACTGTGACTTCTTCCTCTCCTTTTTCAAATACATCTTCTGTAGGTCCAGCTGCTTGCTTTCTTAAACCTCTCTGCAACCTGACTTTCCTGCCCTTTTGACCTGTGAGCCCAAGTTCAAATGGCCTTTTCAGCCTTTAGATTCACTTCTGGCCTTGTGGAATACCAAAACCCATTTGGGGATCACTGCCCTAGGCCTAGGGCTGTACTTACAACACTGCAACTGTTGCTGCCTCCTGAAGATTGAATTTGTTCTGTAGGATGCCTTAGCTCTGTGTAAAGCACCAGCCTGACCATTTATGTTTTTACTTCTCTGCTAAAGTGAGAAAGAGCCTGGTTAGGGCACAGAACAAAAAGGTCTAGGTTCAATGTCTCCTGAATGTTGCAAGGATATGTTGCTCTTGGGAGTTTGCTGAGCCCTGGAGATGCCCCTTGCAGGCTGGAGAACTATTTTTCCCACCCCCGTAGGAGCTGCAGAGGAAAGACAGTGCCTGTCCTTAGGCTGGGACCTGACCTGGCAGTGAATGAATAACTGTATTCCAGTTTGTTCAAGATGTATTTTATGCATTTTAACACAATTTCTCTTCCCTAGAACTCCCCCAAATTCCAGGAGAAGAAAGGTGAGTGATGAGGAGGCAGCCATCCCAGAAAAGATCAGAGTTCCTGATCCTGTGAGCAGCTCTGAGAGCTCAGAGAAGGAAGAGGATGAGAAAGAGAAGGCGAAAGCTGCAAATGGTAGGAGCCTTTCATCTCCCCGGAGCTGACAGAGTAGGACTGAAGGCTTGTGTAGGAGCAACCCAGCTTGCTTGGCTAGAGAAAATGCTTGTAAAGTGATGGCTATTGCCTTGTGCTCTTAGAAAAATAGGACAGCTAATTTAGCACCCTCTTCTCATGTGGAGTTTCTGCAGAGCACAGATGTCTGGTGAAGCTACAAAAAAAACCTGTTATGATTCATGGGGAGGGATGGGTGTTGTTGCTTTGATGAAGCCTTGGGAACCTATTGCTGCCCACTGTGGAGCAGTGGTTGGTCCCATGGATGAGGGAAGGATTTGTTAGTTGGTGTGGTAAGCCAGTGCCCCCTGTCTGATATGGGGGTAGATCTCTGGTGCAGCTGATGTGGTGGTGTTGGCTTGCAGAGTCTGACAAAAACCCACATGTCTGATACATTTTGACTCAGTTCATCTGCTGTAGACCAGCCTTTAGAAACCTGTAGATCTTGGCAGGATCCTTGTCTTGGTGCTGGGGAGAAGGACGGGGTAGAGGAGCAAAGAACCAGCAGTGATGGTGGTGTTGGGGCAGGTGTGGAAATGGGACCCTGCCCTGCTGCTGGGATCATCCTGCAAACCAGAGGCCACATTGGTATGACAAACAAACTCACACAGCTCTTCTGTGGCTCTCTCCTGTGCAGCAGCCAGCGTTTCTCTGGCCACGAACTCGGCAGTGAATGTAGAAAGCAGTGAGGAGGATGACTCCTCATCAGAAGATGAGACAGTGGCTGGGAAAGGTGCAGTGACGGTAAGGCAGTTCTCTTGGCTTTGAAGGTTGATGATATTCTGAGGCCAGGACTATCCCAGACCCATTGCCATGTGTAGAATTGTGGGCTGGGGTGGAATTCCCATTAAAATGACCCTCCTATGCTGCCATAAGCCTTCTTTTAGATATCTGCCTCCCAAATGCTTCCTGAAAGAGCTTGCCTGGTTGCCACATTGCTATTGAAGGTACATTTAGCCCCTCATCTCTGTGTCGGCTTCTGATTTTTTTATTTCCTGTAGGTGACACCAGCTGTGGTGGGTGGCAAAGCTGCCAACTCCCTGCATTCTCCTCCCAAGCCCACTGGCCCGGCAGGCAGAGCAGCAGTGCTCCCTGTTCCCGACAGAACTGTGCTCTCTGACAAGCAGCAGCCCAGTGCTCCAGCTCCAGCTGCATCCAAAGCCCAGAAACTGCCCCCTCCTGGGAAGCCTGGACATGCCACAGCAGCCGTGGCCAAAGCAGGGCAAAGCAAAGCACTAGTAACTACCAAAGCACCGGAAAGGTCCAGCAGCAGCAGCAGCTCCAGCTCCTCGTCCGAGAGCGAGGAGGAAAAGGAGACGCCGGCGGTGAAGGCCCCAGCCCCCAAAGCGGGTGAGGAGCCTGCAGGGTGTGGTAAATGTGTGTGCGTGTGTGTACTCAGCTCTGCTGTGAGTTGCCTCTGAGACGTGCCTTCAGCATGTTCCTTTCAGCTCCCTTACTGGAAAGCTCGGAGTGATGCTTGTTCCTTGGGGAGGCTGCTAGAACACTGCAAAGCAGCCAGCTCTGAAGCTCCATGGGATGAATCCAACATGCTTGCTCCCATTTCAAGCAGCAGATCATGTGCTAAGATGTCTGTCTGGCAGCACCTAGCACTACAGGATTGGGGGTAACAGCACAGTGTGTCCAGAGGAGATGCAGTACTGATCCTACAGATATTTGCAGCTTTTTGGAAAGGTGCTGCAGCGTTTTCTCTTTATTCCCAATTGCAAAGTGATTTGTTTTGGGTTTTAAAGTCTTTAGGGAAATCTTTTTAAGTGCTTTGAAGTGTGTGTTTGTGTGTTGGAGGAGGGGGTGAGGCACAGACAGTTGAAGCTCTGAAAATGATCCTTCTCTTGGCTCTTTTCCAGAGGAGGCCCAGCCAGGCTGGGTGCCCCTGCAGGGAGCTGTGTGTGGCTGGGCAGCTCCCTGTAGGGTCGGAGGATGGCCAGGAAGCATTTCCCATGCCTGCCTGGCACTCTCAGAGTGGTGTTTGTGGGCCAGCATTTGTCTGGAGAAGCTGTTCCCAGCAGGCCACTGATGCTTTCAGTGGGGCTGGGTCCTCTTCCCTGCAAATCCCCTTAGCCCTCTCTGCAGCTTGTTTTGTTTCACTGACTTCAAAAGCCACATTAGCATCACTCTCTGGGGGCTCAGAGCAGGCAGCAGCTGTGACATCTCCTCACTTGTGTTTCAGACCCGAAGCAGGCGGCTGGGGCTGCTGAGAGCAGCAGTGAGGAATCAAGTGAGGACACATCCTCTGAGGAGGAGGAGCTGACAACTCCAGCCGTCCAGGTAACCTCTCCAACACAGGTTTTTTTGTCCCTAGGAAGTCACTTCCCTTCTTTTGAAGATGAGAGGAAATGCTGCAGTGCTGTATTCTGACAACAGCTTTTACCTTGGGTGTGTGAGATACCCAAAGCCAGAGAACATGCTGTGTGGCTGAGAGCCCCACTAACCCCTGCCAACATCAACCATTCCATCCCAGTTTCTACTAGTGCTGAAGCTGAGGGTGATCCTTTGATCTGTAGGAGGTAATTGGTGTGCAGTTTCACAGATACAGTCAGGGAGTCTGTGGAGAAAGTGGCTTGCTTCAGATATTCCACAGCCCATGGGTCTGAACGAGCCTATCCTGGTCAAAGTTAGCAAGGTAGCTTCAAAACATTCCATGCAGTTAGAGCTTTCAGCCATTTTCTTCTGAGGTGTGACCTGATTCTCCTATTCCCTTTTGTTCCTCCTGTTCCCAGGCAAAGCCAGCCGTGAAACCAGTACAGTTTAATGCAGCACCTGCAAAAAGTGCACCTGCTGCTGCAGTATCTCTCAAGAAGAATGCAGTGAGGCAAACAGCACTGGCAACAAGCCAGGCCAAACCTGCCTCCACAACGGTTCCGGGGGCTGCACAGCCTGATGACACAACAGAGAGCAGCAGCTCATCAGACAGTGAAGATGAAGGGCTTCCTTCAGTAACGCAAGTGCGTCTGTCCAAGATTCTCCCTCTCCTTGCACACCTCTCAGGGCTAGGAACTGCAGTGAAAAGAAAATACTGTAAATGCACGTAGTGTGTAGCAAAGTCGTTGTATTGGGGGTGGCAGGAAAGAGGCGTGGGGTGTTCAAAGGCACCTCAGTGTCTTTGCTCTGAGCTTTAATCAACCCATTGTGTCTTAAAACAAAAAAAAAAGAAATCAGTCAGTACTTTTATTTAAAAAAAAACTCTCAGGAATTCTTTTACCACCTGAAGAGGCAAATTGTAATGGGGGAATTTGCTTCTCAGGTATAAATAACAATAAATAGTGTCTAATTTGTTGAGCTGTAGTGCAGCCCAGATTCCCTGCTATGGAGAGTGCAAAGTGCTGCCTTGTACCTCACTGAAGGGGGCTGGTAGTAGCAGCAGGCTAATGAATAATGTCTGGTCTTGCTTTCTCATCTTGAGAGACTTATCCCCACACAGCTAGATGAAAGAATTCCTTGTGTCCTGCCAGTCACTAAACTTCCTTCAGGGTTTGCCTTTCCCAGGGGGCTCTGAAATCTCTTCCCTTGATTACAGTCTGAGCAAATGAATTATGCTGTGGGATTTGCCTTATTTCGTTCTCTTCATGTCTTGTCCAGACAAAGCCACCTCCAAAATCCTCCCAGGCCATCCCATCCCCAGTGAAACCTACACCACCAGCATCACTTTCCGTCAGAGCATCTCCAGCAAAATCTCCAGCAAAAACACTTCCACTGTCCCAAGGGAAGCCAGCACCAAAGTCAGCAGTGCCAAAGCAGGCTAAAACCCTGCTGGGAAGGACTGCTGCTCCCACAAAGCCTGCTGAAAGTAAAAAGCCAGTGGAGATCTCTGACTCGTCAAGCAGTGAAGAGGAGGATCTCCCTGTGCCCATCAGCCAGAAGGTAGGTGATCCTCATTCAGCCCAATGCCAAGGGATGAGATATACAAGACAGATGTTTATCCCTTAAATGCTGCAACTGATCTCCTTGAAACACCAGGAAGTATGTTGTATCTCAGACCTTCAGAGAGAAAGATCTTTCTACTTGGAAACAAGAAGTACAGCCTAACTCTGCTCACCCAGCCATACTAGAGGAGGGTATGGGGTAACTTGTTTGATACCAGCTGTTCACTCATGCATTGCCCCTCTGGAGTGGGTGTTGTGAGGGTTTGGTTAGAGTTCTCTCATGATGAGCTCAGTCTGGACTCAGGTGGTGAAACAAGTAAATCCCTTCATGGGAGCATCCTTAGGCACATTGTATTGAAACCTTCTGCCTCAACTCTGAGCTGCAGGGCCCTTCAGAAAGTGCCCTGAAAGCAGCCTTTTGGAGATGGCACTTATACTGTCTGCAAGGGAGGAAGGGAAGCTGGGGGCAGAGCCTCACGTGTCCTTGCAAGGAGGCTTTGTCAACACGTCCTTTCAGTACTGACAGGCAGGAGCCAGCAAGGCTCTGCATTTTTGTCTTCATAGCCTTGGTCTGCTAAGGTGGGTGGAGGGGGACGTATCTCTAACAGTTGGCTCTGTGCTGCTCTCTTCCTGCATGATTGATTGTATGTGAGGCTTCAGCTCTGGGTGACAGGAACAGCTATTCTGATAGCTGTGCCATGGGGTCCTGCAGTGGAACCATTGAGACTCATCCCTTTTAGCAGGGTTGGAGGTGAAGGATGTGCTGGGGTAGGTTTGCTTCCCCCAGTGCTGATTCTGTGAAGCTGTCAGCAGTAAGTTTTACCTGCTGATTTAACCACTTCAGTATCTTCCCTCTTGCAAACTGACACAGCAAGGAAGAGCTTGTCATCGAGGGAGCTCTATTTTTGCCAAACAGGCTGTTTCTTCCCGTGTTAGTAGCTTACAGACAGAGACCACGAGTGAAGCCTGAAGATAAAACTATTGGGCTTAGCTGTGTCCACAGTCCTGTCCTCCCAGTCAAACTCTTCTTAGCTCATCCTCACCATCTGCTACTTGGGCATATGCTAACCACTGACTTACTGTATCCTGCAACTTCCTCTGGCTTCTGTGCAAGATCCAAACAGATACAGAGCGTTGGAAGCTGCTTCATCCTTCCCTGTGGGGGTGGATTAGCACAATTAAAATGAACATCATGCCTAAATTGAACTGCTTAATTGGTATGTTTCCCCCCCGAAGACTCAGGAATATTTAGTCAAAGAAGTTGACATGGCGTTTGCATATTTTTGGGGGGGAAGGATGGTGATAGGGGACAATCTGACCCTAAAGATGCTGTGAGCTACTTTTCTTTTGAAATTGCTAATTCTGCTCTTTCCTCCTTTGTGGGCGTTTTTGGTGAAAAATGGCATTTGAACCCTCTATAGACAGGCTTTGGCTTCTGTTTACAAGGAGCAGGTGTGAGATGCACATGCATCCATGTGTTGGGTACCCATGTCTTCCTTGAGCATCCCAGGAAAACCTGTGTGGGCTGCACTAGCAGAAGTTGTTCCTGCAACTTTTTATCTTGGGCAGTGGGCTCTGTGGGGAGAGGCCAAATCTCCAAAGAGACAGAGGGTCTCTTTCCTTCCCTGAACCCTGTTCCACCTCTCCATGCATGTCACAGTTGCACCTTTGCTGGGCCGTGACACAGCTGAGATAGTGGCCCCAGTCCCGATCCACGGTGCTTCCGCGGTGCACAGGCAGCCATGGAATGTGATTGTACAACGTGCTGGGCGCACGTGGCTCAGTGTTGTTCCCCCTCTTGTCATGCAGCGCTGCATGATGCAAATGGGCCCAGCGAGTGGCAGATGGGTTGTGCGGCAGCTGAGTCATCACACTCACGGAGCCCGCAGGCAGCTCCTGCTTTGGGGGCTGGAGAGGGAGCAGGAAAAATGATTTCCTCTTGAGTTATTTTCCTCCTCTGTAAGTTACTTAAGTACCTGTGACACTCAAGCTCTCTACCCGTGTTACCTGCTCACTGGGTGTAACTCAGCCATGCTACCAACCTGATCCCACCTGAGTTTGTCATCCATTGGATATGAATAGAGGGACCTTGGCCTCCTCCCAGGAAGCTCTGAGACTGTGTGAACATTACAGTGATTTCTCTGTGGATGCTGTTATGTTCTTTCTGTGTTAGGATGCCCCTGCATGGCAGCTCTTTCCCAGTCCCTTGCTAAGTTAGGAAATCAAGCAGCACTGTGCTGTGCATCTGCATGGGGAGGGAAACCAGTCCTGTTGCTATGAAGGGCTTAAAACTGAGTGAGTGGGCTCTGATCTTCGTAAGCTCTTCCCTTGTGCAGCAGAGCTTGGGATAGCAGGGAGAGGAGCTAGCATGTTCAGAGTAATGTGTGTGAATTCTTCTGTCTGCCTCAAGTAGTTCTCTCTCTTCAGCATTGCAAATCTGGCCTCTCTCCTGGAGATTGTGACTCACTGGTATCAAAACAAAACAGAATTGAGGTTTGCCGTCCCCCCTCTCCAAGCACTCGTGGAGGTTTCTGTTTCTCTAAGCAGAGTCAAAATGTGCTTGGCTTGTTCAGAGAGCTGTTCTGTAATGGGATAAACATGCAGATGCTGTTGTCTGTTTAGTGTTTGGCTTGGAGATGATAAACACTGCCCCAGTGGCAGCCCATGGCGGGGCTGTGCCAGGAGGCAGAGTAGGATTGGTCTTCCTGGGAGACTGCTAGGCTGGTGTTCTTGGCTGTGGGGGTATATCACTGTGTTGTCAGCATGGCAGGGGAGTGGCAGGGGTGGTGCAGCCAGGCAGGAATCTCTCACTGAGTGCCAAAGCAGGCTGCCATCACATGCCGGGTGGACAGGGTCTGCCTGCCCTGGCAAACGTGATGTACTCTTTGGCTGAGCAACCCGGAGATGAGCCATGAGTGGAGTAAACTGAGTGGGTGCAGAGCGTTGTGAGCTGGGGAGTATCTGCAGGGGGTGAAATTTCCAGATCTCTGTACTAGTGCTGCCTGTCCCTCTACCACCACCAGCTTTCAGCGTGCAGGAGGGTCTGTGGCCCTTGGCACAAACTGGGAGAGGGGCTGGGAAGAGAGAGAGCCTCTTCTGACAGTTGTATATCTGGGGATAAGAAGACTCTGTCTTCCTAGTGCTGACACAGCACTTGCCTGGGGAAGTGAGTTGTGGCCTGTCCTGGGACATCAGAGTGTCAACAGGTGCTGTAGATAGTAAATGTCAGAGGTTTTTTGTTGTCTGAAGAGTTCTAAATTCTTAGAGCTGTTGACACATCAATTTCCAAGGTGAATCCCACTCTTTCTCTGCCTGTTCTCTGTGTTCCCAAACGGTTGTGTCAGTCCTGTTTATACAGTGAGCCCTCCAACACCTCTAGGATGTAGCTGCTCTGTTACTGTCTCTGAATTTTGTTATGGGGCAAGGCTTCCCAACTCCTACTGATTCCCTGAGCTGGGCATAGGTCATGCTTAAATAAAAGGCTTTCTTGGAGTGGGGTACTTGGGGTTGTAGTGCTTCTCCTGCCCTCAGGCTCCTGTCCAGCCAGTGTCTCTGCTTGAAGAAGGAATTGCTGTTAGGACCTTACAAGCGCTGTTAGCCTGAGTGCTCGTGCAGTAAAACACGCTCAGGTTTCCTGTCAGAAGCAAATTGCTAAGTGCAGAGGTACGTGTGTACAGCAGCTCAGTCCAGGCAGTAACTGAAGCCCCTTCTACTCTTAACATGCCAAGGATGGAGTGAGTGTTAGTAGCAGCTGTGTTAGAGTAAAACAAAACCCAATTTGAGCTGAAACAGCACTTAAACTCCTAAACAGCACCTGTACTAACACTCTGTTTCTGGGCCTGTGTTTCTATTTTGTTAAGAGGGTAACAGAACAGCCTGGGCCTGTTCCCAACCTGAGCCAGGCTTCTAAAGCTGGGCCACCTGAAAAAGCAGTGGGAAGCACCTTGAAAAGCCAGGTCTCAGAAAGTGCAAGCAGTGACTCATCTGACAGTGAAGAGGAGTCCCCTGTGGCACAGAAGCAGCCTCCACCAGCTGGTAAGTCTCCTGGTAGCCAGGATCCCTCACCTGCATCCTCATGGGCTTCCTCCTTTCTCTTGCACATGTAACAGTGGAGGCTGATGTGATAGCTCCTGCTCTGAATAACCACAGTGAGCAACTGTTTCTCATAGTGACAATCTCTTATGCTTTTCTTGCAGTGAAAACCAATTCTGTGCCCCAACCAACAAATGTGAAGAAGGCACCCTCTTCAGCACCAGCCACAGTCCCTCCAGCTGTGGACAGCAGTGATGATTCCAGTGAGGAGTCAGATTCAGAGGATGAAATAGTCCCTCCTTCTCAGGTGAGGAGCTGCTGATGCACTGGGTGTGTAGGCTGTTAGTGCTGCAGTTCAAGAGGTCTCAGGATTTGGAAGGTGATAGATGGGCAGGTGATGAGCAGTGCAGAGGATCCTCCCCTTGGCTGGATCAGCTTTCTGTGGCAGTGTCCATGGATTTGGCTGACCTCAGCTCTGGCTTGCCTGCCTTGGCCATAGCAATTTTGCAATGTGTGAGAGCAGTGAAGGGTGTGAATACTTTGACAGGAATGTGAGTAGACACTTGAGCCCACACCTCCTCTGGGACTGTGTTCCCTCTGCTCTACTCCAGGAAATAAGTCTGGAAAAGCAGACAAATAATTACAGGCAGAGTCTTTTCATGGGTTGTGCAGCTCCAAGGCAACCCATTGCCTAGTTCCTCCCATATTCCTGAAGCTCTCTGGGACTCCTCCTCCACAAGCCTTGGAAGGATGGAAGGATCTTCCCCAAAGGGTAGCCCAGTGGTCCTACTGCCTTTCAGCTGGAGGAGCCATTCTGTGCCTTGGAGGAGGGAGGTGACTCCATATCTGTGCTGAGGGCACCTCTGAGTGTCATGGAGTCTTTTTGTGTCTCCTTGCCAGTCCTGCGAGGCTCTGATTGAGCTCCCTGGGTACAGAGCTGCCTCAGTGTGAAGCTGTCTTGGCTGTCACTGTGCTTCTGCTGCAATTTGAGCCCAAGAAACTGCATGAAAAAACACTGAGGAACATGGCTAACATTCCTGCATGGTGGTGGCCTAGCTCATGCTCTGAGCCTATGTCTTGGTGACCAAGCATATCCATCCCCTGCCTGGCCAGTGCCTTTGCTGGGAGAGGGACATAATGTGCACTCAGGAAGCTCTTCCCCTGGTTGGCCTGATGCTGTGGCCATGGAAAGGCTGTCTTTCAGCAGCTGATGGGCAGGCAGCCAGCCTGAGCAGTCCTTGAGTAAAGCATGTTTATAGTACTAAGACTGTATAAAATAATGCAGTTGCTGTAACTTGAGCTCTGTGTGAGAGGGCTGAGAGCTCACGTTGGATTGGTGGCTCTGCATGGCGGAGCATTGCATTTTCCTTTCTGAAGGCCAGATGTTTTGTGAGGAAAATGTCAGCCCACAAAGGCCCAGCTTGACAGAAATCTGGAGGGAGAGCTGCTCACGTAGCCTTGTTGGTAACACAAACCGGGAGGCCAAGTGCTTCTTCGTAGCTCCTGCTCCCTCCTTTGCTGGCATTTGTGTCTTGGCCCTGTCGTCAGTGCCTGATTTCCATGCCCCTGGCCCTTCTATTTTTAACTTCTCTTACGTTAAGTTTCATAGGAGGTTTCAAATGTGAGGCAATGAAATTGCTTCTTGTTAATTTGCTCCCTAATCTGTTGCTGGCTTTTGGACGTGGAGGCAGATTTTCCCAGTGGTTGGTGTCTTTGTTTATCTCTCTTGCCAATTAACTCTTGGTGCATGATTTTTAGAGTGTAGAAGACATCTTGGAGTCCAAGTGCCTGCTATGCAAATGTTTGCAACTGCAGTCTTACTGGTACTACAGTGGGCAGGTATTCACAGCCTGCAAGCACAATGCATTTTGCCTGCTTGCCCTCATGGTGGGTTCCTTTGGGGCACTGAGCTAATGCTTTTGGCACTCCTGGGGTGCTGATCCTTACTGCTGCTCCTGGCTATGTCAGAGGCTCATGGGAGACAGAGCTGGTCTGTAAAGGAGAGAAGAAGAAAACAAAAGGCCTTGGTGCTGAAAATGATGGAAAGGCTCAGGAGTTAGTTCTGGGTTTGCTGTATGCTTCCCTGTCTTTTCCCTCCAGGTTGTGCTCTGTCCTGATTGTCTTTCTCATCTATTTTAGAGTCTATCCCAGCAAAATGTCAAAGTAACGGTTTCGAGCACGGTGGCTGCGAAGGCCAGTGCCACCCTCCCCTCGGGGAAGAGGACAAAAACTCCTGCTGTCCCTCCAGTGAGCAGGGTGTCTGAGAGCTCGAGCAGCGACTCCTCGGAGCACAGCGTGCAGGCAGGAAAGGTAATGATGGAGGAGGCTGCAGTGGGGAGCTTCCCTGGGGAAAGAGGGAAGATGGGCCTGCTGGGGTCTGAGGCTGGTGCCATGTCCTCAGGTGTGGGAGTGTGTTCATGAAGCATGGAGAAAAGGGCTGCTCTGTCCTAGCCACTATTATCATACTATGAGGTGAGGCAGAGAAGCAGTGGGTAGCCCTGGTAGCTTTGTTGTTCCTGTCTCCCAGCTGGCTGGCTGGTTTCTTTCTTTTGTGGTGGCACTTGTCTGCTTGGCCACAGCTGCCCACTACGTGAGGACCAGGGGTAACTGGGGTGTCTTTGTCCTGCATGAGAGGTTCTTGGGCTGAAGAAGGACTGAGCTAGTTCAAACCCATCTACTCTGGGCTGCTGCTTATAGTTCATGGACATGAGCAGTTAGTTATTCCTCCTTCCAGATCTGTTTCATTTTCCTCTCCCTAGGCCCCCACTGCTTCAAGCCTGAAGCAAACGGTTCCTATGGGAAAAGCTCCTCCAGCCAACACTGCTGCCCCACAGGCTGCTTTGTTCCCGGGAAGTTCCACTGCCAAGGTGAAGAAGCCAGGCCTGCAGCCAGTGCAGAATGCCCAGCTGACCCAGGCCACACTGCCCACCCAGGCCACACTGTCCACCCAGGCAGAGGACACCTCAGACAGCAGTTCCTCGGACAGTGATGAGGAGGAGACACCCAAGCAACCCCCAAAACCTGGTCAGTTCTCTCCAGAAGATGCTCTGAGTGCTGTGGGGGTGGAGACAGTGTTTTGCTACCCCATGGGAGGTGTGTAGTGGTTTGAGAGTGGTTCCTCCTCTCCAGCTTGAAAGAGCACTTCCCTTTCTTTGGCGATCGAAGGGCCTTTTGATGGCAGTACCTGTGTTGGGTAGGTGAGCTCAGCTCCAGGCAGCAGTGGTGGATTTAATGGGATGAACTCTGCTCTTCCAGCAGGCTCACTGCAGAAACCGGGAGGGACTCAGCCAGCCCACAGCTCCTCCTCAGAGTCCAGTGACGAGGAGGAGGCAGCATCACAGGTATGGTACCTGAGTAGGCTCCTAAGTAGAACTGAGAGAGGACTCAGTTCTCAGCCATAGCAGACGGGGTACTGGGTGGGTTTTCCAGCAGAGAAGTGGGGGCTCCCCAGTGCAGTGGTATGAGCAAGACCTTTTCATGGTGGCACAGAGAGGCTTTTGAACCTGGAATGTTTCCCCAGGCAACCAGGCCTTGGGTCCAGGGTTCATGATGCCTTCCCTGGGAGAAGAGATAGGAGGAGGTGGTACCTTGCAAGGGTTAAACCAGGAGAACTGGTGCACAGTGCCAATAGCAGCAGGGATTTTTTTCCCCCAATTCCATTTGTAACTTAACCCGTCTCCAAGCCATTACATTCCCTTTGTAAGTAACGTGCAGAGTGTGCAGCACATCTGCAGTGCATTAGCTGTGCGTGGGCGTGCACTAATGGCCAGGAGCCTCCCACAAGCCTGCCTTGCTGGGCAAGAACAAAGAGGAGCACCTCTGGCTGCCAGCTCGTGTGGCTGTCAGCTTAGCCAGCGTCTGTCAGGGCTGGCCCCTCTCCTGATAGCCCTGAGCACTTCAGATCTGCCACCGCGAGTGGCTGGAGGTGGGCCCTTCACTTGGAGTATGAGGACAATAGCAGCAGAGACAGATCTCTGTGTCTGGTGTGTGGGAGGCTGCCCTGCTGCGATTCCTCAGTGTATCTGTGCTGTTTCAGTCTCTCCTCACAGGCTATGTGGGCTTCCCCAAGACCCCAGCAGCACCCCAGGCACCAAAGATGGTTTCCTCCCAGCCTGCAGGTGATGTGGGGCCAGGGAAGGCAGCTGTGACTGCTGCGAACTCTTCTGCCAAGGCCCCCCTGAAAACAACCCCAGCTGACAGCTCAAGCAGCGACAGCAGTGACTCTGACACAGATGACAACCAGGTGGCTGCAAACCACAAAGCAGGTGGGTCTCCTTTGGGAGGGTTGGGAATTGGCTTGGCCCAGGAGCAAAGCCATGCTGGCACAGGAGGGTGACACTGGGGAGGGTGTCAGTGGGACGGGCCCTGTTCCCAGTGTGTCTCCATCATGGAGCCCAGCAGCATGGAGTGCTGCTGCCGTCTGCTGGCTTCCCTGGCCATGGCACAGCCCTCTCCCTGAACACCCTTCTTGTTCTGGCTGTATGTGAGGCTCAGTGCTCCATGCCTTTGCCTCTCCTGAGCTCTGCTTTAACCACAGTAATTAATGGGAGCAGGGACGGCTCTCCTTGGAGCTCAGGCATGCTGAATTGGTGTGCTGAGATAGCGATGGCTTCTGTGGAAGATTTAAACATGAGGAACGTGTGCTACACAGTTCTGTTATTCAAGCCTACCCTCGGGTTTTGTGGGTTCTGTAGCATATCTGGAGTGCAGAGCAGGGGAAGCAAGTGGAGAAAGGAAAAGTCCCATCATTTCCCTGGTTTGTTGGTAAATTGTAAAACTCGGAGCTGGAAGCTGCTTCTGCTCAGGTGTGAATCTGGCACTTCAGTTGAGCTCTAGCCTGCTCTAGAGGCTCAGATGGGTCTGTTGGCCCCTTAGGCACATCATTGCATTGTGCAAAGGGCTGTTGAGAAGGCCAGAATTATATATGGGCTCAAGAAGGCTCTGAGATCAGCTACTGGTAAAGGTTAAACGTGGCACTGTGGAAAACACCACCACCTTGGGAAGTCCCTTACTTACTGGGAATGGTGTCCTGGGGAAGGACTCTCTATCTGCACTCACCCATCTTGTCAAACAGCCAAAGCTGTTGTGGGTCTTGTCACCCACTTCTCTCACCAGATACTTGATCTCAGGCTGAGGCATCTTTCTCTGACTCTGCTGTAGATGGCCAGCAGGTTTAGCTTTTCTGGGAGAAGAACTGGATGTTCCTCTTCAAATGCACATTTCCATCCTCATGTGACTGTAATCTGTGTAATGAGTGCTCCCTGAGTTGTCTTCTCTCTGTCACTGTTTCTGCAGAAAACAACATCCCTTCAGGGCAGGAGGCCACAGAAGCTTCCAACAAAGAGAAGGTTGCAGGAAAACCAGAGCCAGATCATGCAAGCCTCAAACCTTCCGCAGTCAAAAAAGCCCTGGTAGTGAAAGAGAATGATGTTGGAGCAAAAGAGGTGCAAGTGACCCCAACATCATCACACGCCCTGCTCTCCATCCCACCATCAGTGGATCCAAGCTCAGGGAGCGAAACTGAGGTCACTGCTGCCAAAGTCCCTGCAGTGCAGGGAGTGGAAAGGCTGGAAGTGAAGAAGAAGAAGAAAAAGGACAAAAAAGAAAAGAAGGAAAAGAAGGAAAAAAAGGAAAAGAAGAAACCATCCTCCACGGGAGACAAGGCTGTGAAAACGTCTAAGAGCAAAGACAAAGAGAACAAGAAGCAGAAAACGTCTCAGAAGCGGAAACTGACAGGAGAGGATGGGGCTGTGGGGCAGCCCAAGGAGAAGAAACGGAAAGGGCAAGCTGATGAAGAAGTACCCAAAAAGAAAAAAAAGAAAGCAAATGGTGACCTGGAGAAGATGACAGACAGCAAGGAAAAGAAAAAAACAGCTAAAAGTAAGCATCCTACACTTGGAGCCTGGTTTGCAATGGGTTCTTGGAGCTGATGCATGTTCAGCCTCCAGTGCAGGGCCTTGTAAGTAGCACTCACTTTTCCATTGGCTTCCTGCTTGGCTGCTTCCCACTTAGAATCATAGAGTCATTTGGGTCGGAAAGACTTCTAAAATCATTAAGTCCAATCATTAACACAGGCCTACTCCCAAAACATGTCACCAAGTGCCACATCTACACATCTTTTAAATCCCTCCAAGGATAGTGACTGCCACTGCCCTGTGCAGCCTGTTCCAGTGTTTGACAACCCTTTCAGTGAAGAATTTTTTCCTAATACTCAATCTAAACCTTTCCTGGCTCAATTTGAGGCCATGTCCTCTTGTCCTGTCACTTGTTACCTTTCTACACCTTGCCATTCTGTAGTGCTCTCCTCACTGCCTTAATCAGAGGCCACTTTTTTATTTGCAGTGCAGCCTGCATTTGCAAATCAGAGCTGGTTCTGTGCTGGATCTTGTAGGCTTAAAAAAGATAAAAAAAGACAAGATGGATTGGTTTGGCCAGGTTTGCTGGGGTTTCTGTTCTCTGCTGAGATACAGCCCTTATTTTTGGAGGAGACTTGTCCATTGGCCCTTGTGTGGGCCGTTGCATGGGGGTGAGCTGGAGCCTCTTGGAGCAATTGTGCTGAGCTGAACCTCATGTCCGTCCTGTGTTAGAAGCTCCCCTTGCTCTCATTTCTGGCATGTGCCCAGCTATTCCAGCCCTGAAGCAGTTCCTTGGAGCAGGTGGGCAGCAGGATATGGAAAGAAGGGAATCCTATGTAATTCCACCCACACATGTGCAGATAGTAGGATCAAACTGCTCTGCCTCGGACGTACTGGGGAAACATCCCTGTATGCAGCTACTTGTAGGAGGGCTCTGCCCTCATCCAGTTGCTGCCCTGGAAAGCTTGCTTAAGTTTGGATGTGATCAAAAACTTACTGGAGGTGCTCCTATGCAGTCTGTGCTCCCTCTCAGAGGCTGACAGTACCAGAATCCCTCTCTTAGCTGGCTTTTCTTTCCCTCTCCCAGAAAAGAAGACTGAAAAAGAAAAGAAGAGCAAAAAGGTGTCTTTGGAAGGGGAGCCTGCAGCAGATGGCTCTGCTGAGGTTCACAAGAAGAAGAAGAAGGTACGTGCCAGACCCTGGGCTGGGGTACTGTGGGCAGAGCTCTTCAGAACCACAGCCTGTCCAGGGAGTAAGTGCTGCTTTTCAGCTGTCTGTTCATCTTGTTCTCAGCAGAAACTGGAGCTCCTGAGGGCTTTGCAGGCTACTGCATACCCTCCCAAGGGCTTGAAGGGGTGACAGAGGAACTACAGGATGTTCCTTGTGGTGGCTACCACGTTCACAGGGACATATCCTGGAAGTTTCTGTGGCTCTGCTGAGTCCTTCATGTTTGTGGTGCAGATGATAATTATTTGTTTTTCTCTCTTTTCCTTTTAGAAGAAGAAAACAGCTGAGCCTGAAGGATTGTGAGAAGGTACATGGCCTGTAGATGGGAACTATCCATTGGTACCTCTGAGCAGCGGTAACCTTGGCCAAATTCAGAACTTCTGGGCCAGTTTTGGGAAGACAATGTGCACTCTTAAGTGCTCCCTCAGCCAATCTGGCCTTAGATTAAAGGACGAGGGAGCGGAGCAGTGTGAGGAATGTCATGCAGCTGTGTGCTGGCTTCTCTGGATGTGTCTGACCTCAACTCTTTAGCTGCTGAGAACTGGATGTCCAGCCTGGATGTTGCTGACCTCTGTCACCAGCAGAGATGAGTGGCCTGTGGCAGTGTCTGTCTGTCCCTGCTGACCACAGGGAACTTGGAAGAGTGATGTGGATTAGATGGTGATGTTGTAGCCACCTGGAAGTGGACCAGATGCCTCTGCCCGTGCTCTGCTCAGCTGTAAGGCTGTTCTTCTCCTCCCCATCCCTAACTCTTAACTCCTCTCCCCAAAGGTACCGCATTCCTGTGATTAAGAATTTATGCGTGAAGATCAAACAGAAGAAAGGAAAAGGAAGCTCATCAGGAGAATTCCAACTCTTTTTTTAAATAATAATTTATAACTTCTTTTAACTGTGACTTTTAGAGCAGAGCAGTGTAACTTTCTGCCTCCTCCTGCCCTGCTGGGGCCAAGAGATGTGATTGTTGTCTCTCCTGATGGAACAGAACTGGATGAGGCAGTCTGATCAGAGCAGAGCATAATCTGCTTTTCTCCTTGTTGACACCCAGCCATCCCTTCCTCTTACCACAGAGCTATATTTTTAAGAGAAACTTTTACCTTTTTTTCCCCTTCCTCCTTTTGTGACTCGTGGTGTCAGTCCTTTTGCTACTACAGAAGAGAACTCTCGGGTTTCCTTTTTATTCTAACACTGACAGCAGTGATTATTGTGTCCCTGGAGTTGCACTGAACAGCTGTGTCCAGCAGTTGTTCTCAGCCAAGGCAGAGTCAGTTTTTGTGTTGTTTTTTTTTTTTTTAATGGAGTACAAAATAAAAAACAACAACATGAGATTTTGCTTCTGCTACTCCAGAGGAAGGGAGGGGACCAAGGCTGGCTGGCTCTGGAGAATGTTGTGGGTAGGAGAGGAGAGCCCAGAGTCTGCCTGGGGTCATGGTCACTGTTTCAACCCTCAGGGAAAAACTCATTGCTTTCTTTCTGCTCCCTGGGGACAGACTTGGATCTAGAAGGTGAGGAAAAAGGGACCAGATCTTACCTGTTCTGCAGGTAAAGGCAGAGCTCTCTGGCTGCAGAAGGGAGATAGCTCCCAGCACAGGGGGCTGCTCCTCTTCTCTCTCCCCGCACTGTAACTCGCTGAAAGGAGACTTCAGCCTCCTGGGCTGTGGTGGGGGTCAAGGGGACCCCAAGGCGCATGGGAAATCAAACAAAGGAGGGACCAGGAATGGGGCAAGAAAACATGTACCATCCTGGGTGGGGGACACAGGTGTCCAAGTGTCTGCAGAGGTTTTTCTTTATCCCTTTTTTGTTAAGATGTATTATATTTAGGACAGCTGCAAACTGCAAGCACAGCCCTGTTAGAGTTGCTTAAAAGGCTTATTCAAAAGTTTTATTTGAAATAATTGTAAGCTCATTTATAAAGGAACAATCACATATATTCAGGAAGATTAAAAGCCCCTCTGCCCACGGTTACCCACTGCTGCGGCTGTAGGTGAATCTCTGTCTATAAATCTGAGCACTCCACAATACAAACTCACTATTTCACTAATCTAACAGGGCTCCGGCCTACGGGGATCAGTTAAGAAGCTGGTGGATATTGTTTTGCTGCTTTTAATGTTCATTCAGTGTAAGGAAGCATTAATCCTTCAGCTGGGGTGAGCTATGCCACTGCCTGGGTGCTGTGGGATGTCAACGAGCCAAAGGGAACAGGATTCATGGATCTGACATGGTTGAAATCACGTTCCAGCCTGCTTTGCCCCCCCTCTGAGGGGATACTTCGTCTCTAGCACTGATGGTGGTGGCAGTTCAGCCTTGGCGGGTGCTCTGCAGTAGGAGAAGGGTCACAGTCAGTGGCTCAAGGGGCAGAGTGTGCAGGGGTGCTTGCTGTTAAGTGCCTTGGAAAAGCAGGGTAAGAGCAGAAAAAAATAGGCCAGGAGCTGGGATGCTGGAGGCAACTGCTGGCAGCAGCTGCTGGCATCCTCTTCTACTTGGCTGTGGGGGGAAAAGAGATAGTCAGCAAGACAGCTCCAGGACCTCCCCAAACCCCCGTCTCCATTGCAGCCTCCCCAGCAGTGCTTTGGTGCTCCCCCAGGACTTTTCCCCCAGGTCCCAGACTACACTTGGACACTCACGTTTTCCGGCATTCAGGTTGAGCATGTCCACCCCGGAGAACATCATCTCCTCTGGATCCGGGCCGGCAGCAGTGGCAGCCACGGGAGCAGCATCCTCTGCAGAGGGAGAGCAGGATGTGGGTGCTGGACCCTGGGGCTGCCCCATCACCCACACCCCTCTGAGGGCAGTGGGGGAGATCCTGCACCCACCGCTGAGCAAGTTGGCTGGGGGCTTGGGGGGGCTCATGGAAATCCCTGACTGCACACCTTGGCTCCAGCTGCAGCTACCTGGGTAGGGCTGTGCTTTTTAGGGTTCCCTCTAGTCTTATCATGCTTCCTCCCTCCAGCCTGGATGTCCTCTCCTAGCTCTCTTCTCTAATCCCAAGCAGTCCATTCATACTGCTCATTCCTCTCCTTCCCCTCTCTGGCAACCTACCGGAGCAGTTCAGCTTTCCCCGAGTAGCAGTGCCCTCAATCTTGGTGCCATTTTTGTAGCAGCACCAGCAGAAGCCAGTGGAGAAATGGCACTGCTTGGGCAGGTAGTCGCCGTTCTCATCACACTGTGGGCGGAACCGGCCCGGATGGACACCCTCAAAATTGGCCTCCGCCTGGCACTTAGTCTGCACTAGGGCAACAGAAACAGAGGGGAGACTGCATCAGCCCCCCAGGTCCTTCTCTCCCTCAGCAGCCTCTGCAGGAGATTCTACCCAGAAGCAGTTAAATTAAATTTAAAGGTCAGCATGGTGACCCTTCTGAAGCTCTCGGGCTAGCCAGGGATGGAGGATTTGGGGTGGTGCTGCAGCTGTTCAGCCTTTTGCTGATCCCAAATGCCCTGCAGGCAGTGGGCAGAGATGCTCTGTGATGTCCCATAGGCCACAAAGCAGAGGCTCCCCACAGAATGACTGGAGGGAGGGTTTGGTTCCCTTGTGGGATGCCCCATGCCAACACCTCCCTGACCCTCCCCAGCTCAGCAGCTCCATCCCCAATACCTTTAGTTGCCGGGATTGCCTTGGGCTCCTCCGTCTTGGGGTTCTTGGCCATCTCAAACAGCAGCCACTTGTGCATCCAGGACTCGAAGGACTGCAATGAGGGGGAGCAGCATGTTAACAGGCATGGGGGGAGTTCACCCCAGGGGAGCTGTGCCACAAGCTCCAGCTTGGCCACATAAGGTGGTGAGCATCATCCCCTTCCCTGGGGTGGGAACAGCCCAAGCCTGGCTCAAGCAGGCCTTTGTTTTCCCAAGTGGGGACATTCCAGTCCTTCCCCCAAGCAGGGCACTCCTGGATGGGAAGAGTAGGATGGCAACAAGCACTGACCTTCCAGTCTGAATGAGTCATGGTGTTCCTCAGGCGCTTCAGGTTGTCCATCAGGCTGTCCTTCAGCTCCGGAAACATCTTCCCAGGGTCTGCTTGCTGCAGAGCAATGACCACAATGAGACAGGGCGAAGAAAAACAAGGTGGGCATCTGCTGATATCAGCCAGACAGATGCTGCAGGAGGCCAGGAGCTCCCACCAGCTCTGCGCACCCCAAGAGACCCCAGACCAGTGCAGGGGGCAGCTGTGGGGTGGGTGGGGGAGCAGGGGACCTTACCAGCAGCAGGTGCTTCACTTGGTCCTCAGTTTTGTTGCTAGCAGGGGCCATGACCTTGAGAAAAAAGGCAAAGGAACAGCGTGAGCACAGCAGCAAGTCCTGAGGGCAGCAGGCAGTGCCAAGCAGTGGTGGAACTCTCTTACCGGGAGGTCTGCAAGGGGGGCAGGAGGCATGATCCTCATGGTCAGTGGCGTGTTCACCATGGCCATCTTCATCTTGTTGGCTGGCTTGGCACCTGCTGAGCAAAGAGCACCGTGAGGGGCACTGACAGGGCTGGGTGGGCCAGGGGGGACCTGTCCCCTCTCCCCGGCCACTCCACCACCACACTGGTGCCCATGGGGCTACTGACTGGCAGGCAGCTTCCTCTGCAGAGCCTCCAGCTGCAGGTTCTGGGAGGTCTTGGTCAGCTTGCTGATCTGCCCGCTCTGCTGGTACACGAAGTAGATGGTGACAGCCTGGCCGACAATCAGCAGGGCCACCAGGATGGAGACGGTGGAGAAGGCGGCTCTGCGCCCCAGCTCAGACCTGTGGGGCACAGACAGGGACCTCAGGAGATGACACTCTGCCATCGCCCCCTCCCCGCCCCATAAACCCCCTTCCTGGGGGCTTTGCAGCCAGAGAAATGCAAATTCCCCCAGTGCAGCGTGCAGAAGTGAAAACTCAGCGTGAAGGTCACACCAGGAACCGAAACCCACTGTGGGGGCTGGGGGGGAAGGGCACGGGAGGGGTACCCAGGGGCATGTGGGTGCGGGCTGGGCGCTGCCAGGGGATTTTGGGGCACGGTGGCACTCTGGGCATCGCCTTTTGCAGGAGGATGGAGCCGCCTGAACCTCCGCTAGTTGCTGCGGTAGACGATTTTTAAATTTTTTAATTTTGGTGCCAGATCCTATCCCTGAGGGTGACTGTGGCGCTGTGGGGTGCAGCGATGCCCCAAAGGTCACCCCTGCCCGACGGGGAGCGGGCATGCCCGGCCTCGGGCTATGTCCCCATCGGGGACACGCTGCAGCCGCGTCTGCCCGGAGACTGGTGACGTCACCGCCCCCGCGATTCTGATTGGCTGAAAGTTTAGACGGGGGTTCCCGCACTGGTGTTGGGACGCGGGGACCAGTTGGGACGTGTGGTGGAAATGGGATGGCGGCCCCACAAAGCCAGTCGGGTCCAGGGTCCGTGCCTGCCCCGGAGCCACGTCATCAGCCTGCCTGACCCACAGCCGTGCAAGCAGTGACCCTCTGCCCCACCGTGAGCCTGTCCGCCCCATCGCCGTGCCTCGTCCTCAACCGCCCCAGCGATACAGTGACCCCCTTTAGCCCCAGAGCCAGCTAATTGCCCCAGATTCCATAGCCACGCCATGTCGCCCCATCCCACAGCAAACCCATGTCCCCCCCATCGCATAACCACCCCATGTCCCATAGCCACGCCATGTCCCCCCCATCCCATAGCANGTGCCCCCTTCCATCTCTCACCCACGCGGTGCCCCCCCTGCCCCAGGTCCCCAGCGTGCCCACCCTGCCCTCCAGGTGCCCCCAGCCCCTTGCCCCCCAGCTGTGGCACCTCTGGGTGTTCCCAGCGCTGAGCACGGCGCTGCCGCGGTCGGAGATGAGGTCCCGCTGCTCCTCAGCCATGGCTCCGGTGGGCTCCCCGAGGGAAATGAGCACCCCGAGCGCTGGGTCTGGAAATAACCCCCGTCCCCACCCTGCCCCGACGGCCGGGAGGGGACCGAAATAAAAAAATCCTATTGGCTGCTGCCACCTGCCTCACTTGTTACCAGGCAGAGCTCTGCTGCACAGGTCTCCAGTACAGAGTTTGTGCTGGACTCAGTGGTGAGCATCTCACAGCCATCTCACGGCCACTCGATGTGGGGCATCGCTGCCCACCCCACGCCACGGGCAGGGGACAGTGCCCAGCCTGGTGACACCAGTGCCATGGGTTACTGGGGGGGCTCTGGTACTCCTGGGAGGGGCAGGAGGTGAGAAATCGGATGTGGTGGTGGGATGGGGGATGTGAGAGGCCACGTGTGAAGGAAGNCCATAGCCACGCCATGTCCCCCCCATCCCATAGCAAACCCATGTCCCTCCCATCCCATAGCCACCCTGTGCCCCACCCATCCCATAGCCATGTTGTGCCCCTCCCTGCCTCCCAGCCATGTGCTTGCTCCTTCCGCAACCCCCTTGGCTCCACAGTGCCCCACAGCCACCCTGTGCCCCCCACTTTCTGCCCCCTAGCCACCCTCTACCCCCTTGACCCCACTGTGCCCCCCTCCCTCTCTCACCCACCCGGTGCCCCCCCCCCCCCCCGCCCCCAGCC
>WBMV01006429.1:2088630-2100888 GCA_013396655.1 Campylorhamphus procurvoides
TCCCTCTTCTCCGCAGCCATGGCCCCGGTGGGCTCCCCGAGGGAAATGAGCGCCCCGAGCGCTGGGTCTGGAAATAACCCCCCGTCCCCACCCTGCCCCGACGGCCGGGAGGGGACCGAAATAAAAAAATCCTATTGGCTGCTGCCACCTGCATCACTTGTTACCAGGCAGAGCTCTGCTGCACAGGTCTCCAGTACAGAGTTTGTGCTGGACTCAGTGGTGAGCATCTCACAGCCATCTCACGGCCACTCGATGTGGGGCATCGCTGCCCACCCCACGCCACGGGCAGGGGACAGTGCCCAGCCTGGTGACACCAGTGCCATGGGTTACTGGGGGGGCTCTGGTACTCCTGGGAGGGGCAGGAGGTGAGAAATCGGATGTGGTGGTGGGATGGGGGATGTGAGAGGCCACGTGTGAAGGAAGGATGTGGGGTCCAGAGGTGAGTTATTGGGGGTGAGACACCATGGGGAGAGCCCCCCACGCCAAAGGCTGAGAGCAGAACCCTCTGTGAGGGCACACGGTCGGGGTACAACCCTCTCACTGATCTTTGTTGCTGGGGAAAAACTGTTCCTCAATTCAAACCCTGCTTGAGGGTCACTTTGGACCCCCCTGAGTGGGGGTGCTTGGCCAGCACTTCTTGGGCTGAGGGCGGAACAGTTAAAGGACAAAAGGTTTTCAAGTTTTCCTTCCTTGTTGCTGTGCCCTCCTTGCTTTCCCTGCAGCAGCTTTTCCAGGGGCTGAACCCCCAGAGCCAGGAGCAGCCCCTCAGGGTGAGTGACCCCAAAGCACCAGTGGGAGTGGGGCAGGGGGTCCCCAGCCACCCCACAGCCCTGCAAGTGCTGCATGGGTGAGAGCAGCCACCCATAATGCTGTTTTTTGATGGTTTTATACGAGGTTCCAGGGCAGTCTGGGGGTGACAGACCCCCAGTAACCACACTGAGCAATGGGTCACACCATGCCCAGCACTGAAGCAGCTCCAGAGTCAGGACCAAGCCCAACCATGGGCAGGGCTCAGCCAAAAGTGAAACCGTGAATGTGGAACCAAATGCCAGGCACCACTGGTCACCTGGAAAACCTGCTGGGACAAGTAGGGGCAGGTTGCTCCAGCCACTCCTTCTCCTGGCTCCCAAGCCACCTGACCAGAGGGACACACGGCCAGCCCTGGCAGTGCCTGCAGAGCAAGCAAAGGGATCATCTTGGAGCATTTCCAGGGAGCAGGGCAGGGTTTCCCGGCAGTGGCTGTTCCTGGAACAGGCATGGTGAGACAATGCTCAGGCTTCCCATGTCAGAAATTGCAGCCCCACTGTAGGGGAAGGGCTTCGGTGTCCAGAGCCTGGTCCCATCCACAGGCTCCTGCCACCCTGCTGGGAAAGCCCTGGGCATCCAAGGGTGCACAGAGCACCAGCCAAGGGGTGTCCATCAGCCTCGCCCCAGGCCACCAGTGACAAAACTGTATTTAGAAGCCATCAGAGGTGTTTGAAAAGAAAAAAAAAAGGGAGAGAAAATGAAGAAAAGAGGAGGGAAAGGAGAAAAAAATGGGGGTGGGGAAGGAAGGAAAGAAAAGCTAAGAAAAGGAAATAGAATGTAAAAGACTTCCATAATTTTTTGTCTCTCCCGTTGTGGGCACTGGGGGTTTTGGGAGACACACGGGTTTTCCTCGCAACCCCAGCCCTCACTCAGCTCCAAGTTTGAGCCACCGTCCCAGCCTTCAGTCCACACTCCAGACACACTTCGTGACCAGCCTCGGCCCGAAGGGGAACCAGAGAAAGTCAGAACAGGAACTTGGCAAGCAAAACCCCAGTGATTCCATGAAGCTGGGCCTGGCTCTGCAAACCACAAATGTGGGTGACAACCTGGGGGTGGGGGAGAGCCCCGTTCCCCCAGGCAGGCTGAGCCCCCCAAAACCCCAGCCCAGATGGGCACTGCCAGCACTAAGCCAGCCCTCATTACACACACAGACATTCCCAGTCAGCTCTTCAGTACTTCACACACACACACCACTTGGAGAGTGGAATAATTCCACCAGAGTTGGAATAACCCAGTGGGCATTCACAGGAAGCCATTCATCACCAGCTGGGCCTCATCTCACAGCTCTAAGCCCCCAGACCCTGAATAGACTAAGGTCTGGGGAACAGACTCACATTTCCCACTGCCCATAAGGCGACACCCTCAACAGGACGGGTTTGTCCTTGGCAAACCAGAGGGGAAGGGCTGAGCCACAGGGCTCCCCAGTGGCCACAGAGTGTCTGTGGGGTGGAGCACAGCCCCTGAGCAGCCCCATAGCCTGAGAGCCATGACTGAGCTGCAGGGGCATTGCAGGTGATGCAGTTCTTTGCTGAATCACCCAAGCCAAGCCAGCTGGGTCAGTGCAGGGTCTGCCAAGAGCCATGAGATTCATCCATGCCACTCTGACAGGAGGGTCTTTTTCTCCAGAAAGCCCCGGGATATGTGCCAGACAAACACTGCCCGATCTCCGGTTTCTCTTCCTCATTCACCATTTCCCCTCAGGAGGTTACATACCCAACACACAAAGCCATTTCAAAGACGTCAGGTCGGCTGAGAAATCAAAGCAAATTTTGTCATTAATTGTGCAGTGATCTCAGGGAACAGCCTGCCCATGTCCAGGGCAGCAAGAGGCATAGGATGAGTGTACAGTGGGTCAGCCAGCCCTGTGCACCCAGGAGGGCTTCAGTTTCTAAGGATTAGGGGTTAATAGAGCAAATCCACCTTCCCACTTCTATATCTGCACTTAAAACCCAGCAGGGCTGAAACGGCTTGGACCAGGGTGGCTGTGCTGGGCCTGGGTGGGCAGCAGAGGGGAGAGGAACTGCATAGGAATACCTCAAACTGCACCCAAAGATGAGCAGGATCCCCTCAGCAAGGTCCTGCCTTGAATTTGCTATTGCTCTAGTTCTCCCCCGAACGTGCCCCATGAAGCAGCCAGGCTGATATCCCCTGGGACAGAGTAAAACACACTGAACAGCAACAGCTTTCACTGTATGCAAGAGTTTATTAAAAAGTCACTGACTGAAGCTGTTGGTAACACGCACCTCCCCACACACACATACATTCCACTCCCTGCACTCCTGTCCTGTACCCTCCTCTGTTCAGCTCCATGCTGGCTGAGCTGCTGCTGGTTTTGTGTTTTCAGCACCTTCTCCCCAGAGAGAATACTTTTAAGTACAGGAAAAGTGATTTGAGTGGCAAACAATGCACTTTTAGGACAGTAAGGGAAGTTTATTCTAGAATTTTCCATGGCCACATATAAAACAACAAACCACTATGGCTGTGCCAAGGGAAATACTGGCTTAGGAACATCTGTCCAGGCAGAGGATTTTTTCCACAGAAAGGGGAAGTGATGTATTAAGCAACATTTTGCAGAAAACCCAGCAGTAGCTGCTTGCTCCCAGCCCAGCTTTCTTTCCTGTGGCAAGGACACCTCAGAGAGATTGTGACTCAATTTGAAAGCACAAGTATCCAAGCAGCCTTTTGCTATGAAGCCGAAGACCCACCATGGCTTTGGATCAGACAGCCTAGTTTCCCCCAACATCCACCCCAACCCAGAGGCTCCAAACCAGCTCCAGAGCACAAGCCACCCATGGATGGAAGTAAACTGAAGCCCCACACACCCCAGTAAGAAAACACAGAACTGAGCAAAGGTTTAAGAAAGCTTTAATAACAGAAGGTGCAGCGCTGTTTACAGACGACGTCCACGGCGACCACCCTTCCTGCGAGTGCTGTCAGAGGGGATGGGGGTGACATCCTCTGCAGGGGGAAGAAAACCCAAAACACACTGTTATTTTCCAGGGGTACCCCCAGAAAACAAAGCCCCAACCACAAGCATCACCCTGACACCCCACAGCTGCACCTCAGCATTACAGGAGCTGTGCACAGGCAGAAGGAACTCTCCATGGAGTAAGGGTATGTGGGAACTTGCCACGAGTTGGGTACCCAAGGCTTTTAATGCAAAGGAAACAAAAAATTCCCATCTTCCATCCCACTTAAACCAAGCTGCCACAGGGTTTCCAAAGAAATAAGAAGCTTGATGTGTTTTCAACAGTCACCACCACAGCTTCTTGTGATTCCCCCACAAAGTTCAGGACTCTCCCTCCAACAGCTGGAGAACTCCACTATTACTGAGTCACCATCTCAAGCAGAGATCAACAAGGTATTTTAAGGTGACTGAACAATTCTGGGACAAGCAAGGAACAGCAGTATCCTGCTGTGAGCTGAGGTTCTGCTCTCACCACCACCTGAGGAATTGTCATTTTAGGTATTTTAGGTATCTGTTTAAATTAAATCCTTTCTTTGGTGCCATCTGATTGGCCACAAAGAACATTCCACAGTTAAACCATCGGAGCAAGCAGCACACGTGCCTACAAAGCTCCTGTTACTAAATAGTCCCTTTCTCCCTCACTCACCAATGCGGCCGATCTTCATTCCAGAGCGGGCCAGAGCTCTCAGGGCTGACTGAGCACCGGGTCCAGGAGTCTTGGTCCTAGAGGAGTCAGAACCAACAACTCCTTAATACACTCAGAAGTGGAACAGAACCAGCAATATTAAAATCACACTTACCCCATCCCAAACCATCCTCCTCCTGTCCCAGACCCAAGCCACTCACCATCAGCCCCCACAGTCACTGTGAGTGTCTCAGCCCCTCTGACATACCTGTTCCCCCCAGTTGCACGCAGCTTGATGTGCAGGGCAGTGATGCCCAGCTCTTTGCACCTCTGGGCGACGTCCTGGGCTGCCAGCATGGCCGCGTATGGGGAGGACTCATCTCTGTCTGCCTTCACCTTCATCCCACCGGTCACACGGCAGATGGTTTCCCTACAGAAGAAAAGGCAACACTCAGAAGAAAGCCATTCCTTGTTCCTCCCTCAAAACAGCTTCTGGGCAGAGACAGAACTTGTTATTTTCAATATTACAGGATCACTAAACTGCCACCCAGTAACCTGAATGTAACACTGATCAGAGGAGATCACCAAGCCACCTGGTTCATGTACACACACCATCCCATTGGGCTCAGCAGAAGCTTGAGGACCTTGGTGGAACTTCGTGCCAAACCTTATTTCTGTTTTCACACCTGAAGGAGCCAGGTACCACAGCGAGGTGATGGGTGTTCAGTACTCACTTGCCAGAGAGATCGGTCACGTGGACAAAAGTGTCATTGAAGGAAGCAAAGATGTGGCAGACACCAAACACGTTCTCTCCTTCAGCAACCTGTGGTCCCAAGCTGATGACCTGCTCTTCCTTCTTCTCCTTGCCCTTACGTGGTGCCATTTCTGAACAACGAAAAAGAAGTATGAGTGATGGTAGGCTTCTCAGGATTGTTACAGGATTTTATGAAATTCCTGCTATTCCAACCTTTTACCAAGCAAGAAAAATGAGTTACCATTGGCAAAATACAGGTAACAACTTGGGGGTACAAGTGGATTTCTCACAATCCCCAGGACTCCCAGCTTTGCTGTACACTGGCACACAGGTCACTGCCCACAGCTGTTCAGTGGGGTCTCTCCTGCTGTGCTTCAGAGCAGCTGATGTTCTGAGGCCCCACCACAGCAGCACACAGGGGAGCCCCTTTCCTTGATAACCAGACAAGCACTTCCCTTTGTTTATGTTACTTTATGGAAACAGAATACCAAACCAAACAATTACTAAGCTCTAAGTGCACACCTTTTAAGGCCTAGCTTGCGTTCTTCTATGTTACTGCTCTGCTAACCACATTCTTGGGATGAGCCCAAACAAACCATCTCTCTGAAGACTACATCCAGGGGTGGGAGACAGCATGCCCAGCACTCACTCGTTTGGTGCCGATGGCATCTGCTCCCGAGCACAGGAACACGGTTCCCTATTGCCCTCTCCTGCCATATACCCGCTACAGCCGGCGCCCTGCACGGCTGAGATGTCCAACCACTTCGCTCAGCAAACCAGCCCTAAGCGCACCCGCCTTCCCCCTCAGCAGACAACACCGATCCACACCAACTCACACCAGCGCCCCGACAGCGCCACATCCCCGGAGTGGGGGGGCAGACACGGCACACGCAGTGCGGCCCGCAGGGACACAGACCAGGCCCCACCGGGCCCCACCAGGCCCCGCTCAGGGCCGGGCCCGCGGCGTCGGGCGGAGGGCGAAGGATGGAAATGGATGGGGGTGGACGGGAGCGGATGGTGGAGAATGAGGGTGGATGGAGGTGGATAGAGATGGATGGGGATGGATGCGGGGCAGCCCCGCACTCACCTGCCCGTCTGCTCCGGCGGCCGCCGCGGAAAGGAAGCGGCGGGGTCAGGGGGCGGGGGGCACCGCCTCACCCGGAAGGGATGGCGGGACGCGGCGTGTCCCCGGCAGCAAGCGCAGGGCTGCGCCCCGATCCCGGTCCTGATCCCGATCCCGATCCCGATCCCGATCCCTGTCCCGATCCCAATCCCGATCCCGATCCCGGTCCCTCCAAGCAGCGGTCCCGAGCCCAAGCAGCGCCGACCTCCCCAAGATGGCGCCTCNCCTCCCCAAGATGGCCCCTCCTCGGCCCGCCCTCCCCAAGATGGCGCCGCCCTCCCCTCAGCCCCCTCCTCATCCCGACCTCCCCAAGATGGCGGCCGCTACTCTCCACACCCCTCCCCAAGATGGAGGCGGGCGCCTTTCGGTGTTCGGACTCCTGCTGTGGAAACGAACCGGTTTAAAACACCACGGGATGAACCTGTGTGTAATTCCAGCGCTTAGCCAGCCTCCCCATGCCCGCACAGCCGCAGCGGGCGCTGCCCCGGCTCAGGTACAGCCGGGTGGGGGCACAGGCCCTTTCCCCCTCACGATGTCCAGGGGGTCTCCAGGCAGCTGCTGGTCCCTGCCCCGAGCTCAGGCGAGAGCCCTGACTAAAAGGAGGCGCTTGTGGGAATTCACCCACAGCGTGTGTAAGTCTGGAGTGTTTTCCACTGAGGTGGTTTGTGTCGGGAGCTCTGTGGGAGCAGCACAGCTCTGAGCGCTGGCACAGGGACAACAGCCGTGATCAGGAGGGTTTGTTCCAGCTCTACAGCAAAATCTGTACATTTTTACGCAGAGGTGATCCAGCAAGCCAATGTTTTCTGGTTCTAAGTCATTTAGAAAGCGCTCAGGAGAGTAAGGGCAAGGAACATCAAAGAAAAGAGGCAGATTGGAAACCTCTGAGCGGCCACTGGGGAGAAGAGATTTGGTCTATAAAGCTGCCTGTGCTTCTCTATGCTGGATTTGTTCCCTGGGAAAACCCTCTGTGCTCAGAGATGCCACCGTGACACCCCTCTGGACCCCGCAGACCACCCTTGCTCACTCCTGTCTTTGTTACCGCTTTGCCACCGCACCAGGGACCTTCCAGTTTAAATATTGAAGCAGAGGCTTTTAAAATATACATTGGCAGCAGTGCTGTAATTCCAGCCGGGTGCTCCGGTGACAAGATGTGGCCTGATTTGGGTGGAGGAAAGGGGGAAGGAAGGAGTCGGCAGCAGGGAGTGTTGCAGAGGTCAGCCCGCATTGAGCCACGTGTGTGACTGTGACCTGTCTGGGGACAAACCTGGGGACAGGCAGGGGTGTGTGGCAGCCAGGCAGGGTGGGTTTATCCCCATGGAGCCAAGCGTGCCAGGGCTGGCTGTGACAATCCACAGCAAGGCTTGTACCAGCCTATGGATGCTGCCCCAGAACAGATGCAAGCTTGTGGGAAATAAAGAATATGGTTTTATTACAAGCAAATAGTTCATTAACTCAGGAATTATTTTCTTTAGGCGTACCGTGGGAGTTTTAAGGTACTAGGGCCTGTCTGGAACTAGTGCCAGGGACAATTTGCGTTTGGGAATAGGGAATTATGAAAATAGGTAAAGATATGGCTGAAACAAGCCCTCGCCATGTGGCAAGCTCTTTGTGCGCAGAGGAAAGTGGTCATTCTGACCAGGAGACCCCATCTCAGGGTGGGCATACCAAATCCAATCAGAAGAAGAGGCCCACTCCTCTCATTATACTAACAAGGCGGGATTCTGGGGACACCTTAAAAGCATGATTTTTGGGGTGGGAGTGTGCTTTTTGGACCTCCATGGCCAGGGCACCCAGCATGTGCTGAAATAGAAACTTTTTTTTTCTGCTAAACTTCTTTATCTCACAGATATTTGTATCTTAACTAAATTGAATAAAAGATTTTTCTCACAAGCTGGAGGCAAGGAAACAGGCAAGCCTCCACTTATGGGGTAACAGGCTGGAATAACCAGATGGGCTGCTAAAAAATTTGCCCATCAGTTCAAAATCCCACACTGCCCTCAGCCCCAGAGCTGCTGGCAAACAGGCTGCTCCCAGTCCCTCTGGGCACTGGGCAGGATGGGGCTTTCTCCACTCCCTGGGGCACATTCTGCCCTTTCACTTTGCCTTGCACTAGTCCTGGTGTGTCCACAGGGGAACTGCCTGCCCTGAAAAATGTTCCTGGGGCTCGAATGCCAGCTCCAGCGAGGCTGTCCTACTGCCAAGGACAACACTGAGAGTCTTCCCAGGCTGCGATGAGCCAGAAGGGAGGCACAGGGCAGGGGCAGCAAAGATTGCGCTCTCCAGCCTGCTGGGAAGGATGCTCAGGCCATGGTGGGGTCAGTGCCAGAGATGATGTGTATTTGCTTTGAGAAATCCCCCAGATTTAGTTCCTTAATGGGTAATTAACATTCCAACTGCTCCTCGGTAATAGCCTCTCCAGCCCATGGAGAGGGTGATGCTGCAGGCAGATTTCATAACTCAGCCAGTGACTAAACAAAAAGGGGAAATGGGAACACAGCTCCCGACCTCTTCTCCTGCAGAGCTTTGGCCCTGCAGTAAACTGGTTCAGGCTGAGAGGGGTCAGTGGGAAGTGACTGGCCTGACCTGTGAAGGTCTCAGCTCCAGACTTCCCGCAAGCAGGAATTTTTGGTGCTCAAATATCACTGTTTCCATGGCTGCGACTTGTTCTCACGAGCCACGGGACCAGTAGTAGCCTTACTGGTGGCCTTGAAACAGAGACTGGAGCTGGAAGAGGCCAAAACTCCCCCCACAGCAGGATGAACCCCAGCTGTCTCCCTGTTACGGAGCAGGGTCTGCAGTCAGGGCTCTCTAACAGGCCTCTCAAAGTGGCATCTACCCTCTAAAGCCCTGGCAGAGACACATTCAGGGTCCCAAATCCACCCATTCACAGGTTAAAAAAGAAAACTTTTCTGCTTGCTTTTAAGGCAGTTTTTAGTTTCAGAAAGGCAGTTTGTGCATGCACGCATGTAAATGATGTGTCAGAAACAGGCACAAGAAGATCAAAACAGAAATCTCCAACACTGAAGTTAAAGCACTTAAGGAATTGGCAGAGACTTCAAGAGCCAGTTTCTGGTCCTAATGAAGTTGGTGGAAGAGCTGCCTTGGACTTCAAGGGGACCATAATTTGGATGTAACTCAGTAGGGAGCTGAAAGTGTTGATTAATAAATTGGAGACAGTGTGGAGGAAAGCCGCTGAACTGCTTTCCAACAGATGTGCTGAAGAAGATGTGCTGTGACTTAAAGCATGCAGGAAAGGAACTGGTTTCCTTTGTGTTTGCAAACAGAAGACAAGAAGGAAAAAAAAGCTACCTGATACTCATGTAAAATGGCAGGGCTGGTATTAATAAACCCCAGTGCCTTTCTGAGCAGCCTTCTGTTTCCTTCCACCGCTAGTCAGTCATGCTTTAAAAAAAAAAAAAGTATTAGCAAATGTCAGACCAAGAATTCAACAAATTCCTTTTTCTCAGACAAAATTATTCAGTGGAAAACTTTACCACTGAAGATTGTGGATTCTGCAGATTGTTCTTGAAATGTGGTGCGTGCCTTTGATTACTCATTGCTGGCTTTTTGCTCAATGATTTGTGCATGAATCTCCTCTGGCAGAGGTTAGCATGGCCTCCGAATGCTGTTCCCGGGGGAGATACTTTTTTCAGGCTGAGTTTGCAAATCATTTAAGGCTGAAAAAAAATAATCCCTTTAATACCCTTTACAGCAGTTCACAGTTGAAAAACTTGCTGTTTGTCCCTTTTTGTTTTGGGAGCTTTCAAGTAACTTTGGCAAGATATTCAGGGATCTTCAGAGAAAGGCTTGTGAGAGAAGTGAAATGTTTAAGGATAAGAAGTCTTTGACTTCAGTAAACACCTCAGAATGCATTAGAAAATTTGCAGCCATAATTGTCTGCCATTCTTTGTGTCTCTTTCCCTATGATTTCCTTTCTTCTTTTCTTTTTGTTTGTTTATCTGCCTGTTTCATTTGATTGAAACTGCTTCCTCCATTCCAGCTCAGTCTGAAGCTCTCCCAGAACATGCTGCCTAAACCAAACCCAGCAGACCTGCCACATCTCATCCCTACAAGCTGGACATGAAACTTGTCCCCATGGGCTGGACATGAAACCTGACAGGGTCATCTCAGTGCACCACATCCCTTCTGACATGGGAATAAGAGGGACCTAGGTGGTTTGTGCTGGTGATTAATGTGGGTTCCCTTCCCCTGGACCAGAGCGTGTCTCCGCATGCTGTTGGTGTCCCGAACAGCCTCCAAGGGCAGGCACAAGAGTGGAGCAGCTGAGCCGTGTTAAGCTGATTTTTCCCCTCTCTGAGGAATAAAGGGAATTTTGTGTGTGTGTGCATGAAGGTTGGAGGCATGCAGGTTGGAGCCCGTGACTTGGATTGTGGCCCTTGAGCTGGTCTTGGAGTCAGGGCAGAGAAGCTGAAATGATGTGATGTACCAGTGTGAGAAATGAAAAAAAAAACATGGTTTTATTACAAGCAAATAGTTCATTAACTCAGGAATTATTTTCTTTAGGTGTACCATGGAAGTTGTAAAGTACCAGCCTCTGCCTGGAACTGGTGCCAAGGCTGAGGGATTGTTTCAGGGAGTCCTTGTATCTCCTCTTCGGGACTCCTCTCTTGCGGAAGCCGGTGGCCTCCAGTCAGGAGAAATGGAGACACACCATCCATAACGCTGCTGCTTCCTTTGCAAACACAGACAGAATCATCCTGGAGGAAAAAAGGCAATGCAAGAAGAATTGTGCCTTGCCAATAATGCTGATGGAGACTGTTCACTGTGCCTTTCGCAATCAGACTTGCCTATCTTGCATTGGCCTTTTTAGCCACCAGCGTGCTTGTAGCAAGTGTGGGTAGAGCCCTTCCCAAATCTTCATTCGCGAAGCCAAGCCATGATGATGATATAATTGTAATATATGTGAATATATTGCAATCGGACTTGCTTATCTCTCATTGGCCTTTTTAGCCATCAGTGTGCTTGTAGCAAGTGTGGGTAGAGCCCTTGTAAATCTTCATTTGCGAAGTCTAGCCATGACTGATTGATATGAATATATATATTTTACTACAATATATATACACTTTTACTTTACTTTACTTATATATACTCTTACTTTACTATAATATATATATACTTTTACTACAATATATATATACTTTACTTTATATACTCTTACTTTACTATAATATATATATATACTTTTACTACAATATGTATATACTTATACTTTTACTTTTACTTTGCTTTACTTATATATACTCTTACTTTACTATAATATATATATACTTTTACTACAATATATATATACTTTACTTTATATACTCTTACTTTACTATAATATATATATATACTTTTACTACAATATGTATATACTTATACTTTTACTTTTACTTTGCTTTACTTATATATACTCTTACTTTACTATAATATATATATACTTTTACTACAATATATATATACTTTACTTTATATACTCTTACTTTACTATAATATATATATATACTTTTACTACAATATGTATATACTTATACTTTTACTTTTACTTTGCTTTACTTATATATACTCTTACTTTACTATAATATATATATACTTTTACTACAATATATATATACTTTACTTTATATACTCTTACTTTACTATAATATATATATATACTTTTACTACAATATGTATATACTTATACTTTTACTTTTACTTTGCTTTACTTATATATACTCTTACTTTACTATAATATATATATACTTTTACTACAATATATATATACTTTTACTTTATATACTCTTACTTTACTATAATATATATATACTATTACTTTACTTTACTATAATATATATATAAATACTTTTACTACAATTGTCTTTTTTGGGTACAATTGTCTTTTTGGGTATTTTTTCTTCCCTTCTCTCTTGGTGGGGAGGGGGGAATCTCTATGGGCTTACCAGGGGGCATAGGAGGGGAAGAGGGTCCATATCCCTCTT
>WBMV01006429.1:2101129-2114067 GCA_013396655.1 Campylorhamphus procurvoides
GAGGAGGAGGAAGAGGAGGAGGAGCGGTCTGGAGGAGAGGGCCCGGCGGGAGCAAGGTACGGGCCGAGCGGCCAACACAAAGGGTTGGGAGGGTGGCAGAGAGGGCCAGGACCACCCTGGGGAGAATGGGGAGGTTGTGTGGGGTGTTCTCATCGTGGAGGGGAGCGATTCGTGCCGGTCAGAGCGGGGCCGTGCACGGCTCCGCTCCGACCGGCACGGCCCCGCCTCGAGAAAACACCTCATTACCCCCCCTCGAATCACCCCTGTCCTTTTCCCGGCCACCTGGCTTTTCCCCGGCCTCCCAGGGATGCCTGGAGAAGTGTTTTGGGTCGCCCCCCCCTCCCCGCCCTGCTGGTGCAGAAGCCACACCAGGTTGGGCCGCCTTTGGCATCACCTGGGAGGTTTTGGGTTTCCTATTGAAAGGTGGTGGTCCCTTGCTGGGGTTGCATCCCATCAGTGGTCCCAACCAGCAGCTGGCACCATGAGGATGGTCGTCTTCCCATAGTGAAGAGGGAGCCTTGCAGGCTGACATCCCTTTGTCACAGGCAGGCTTGGAGAACAGCAGCTCTTCCTGCAGCAAAGCAGCATCTTTGTTGCTCTGATTTTGGGTTTTTTTACCTGGGGCTGGGCTGGTGCAGGTGGGGAGGTGAGCAGCCCCATTGCCTGCTCCCCTCGGCTGCACGCAGGGACTGTGGCTGAGGAAGTCGTCCTTTTCCAAATAAAACAACCAGGATGAATTCAATAGGAAATAAGTTCCTCGCTTCTGAGTGAACTTGCTGTGGGTGGAGAAGAAGGAAATTAAACAATAGAAGAAAGCGTGCAAGGCTTGATACAGCAGGGAAATAAACCCCAACTTTGCTGGCCTCTGGTGGGATCGCTGAGCATCTTCCCTTCACCCATGGTGGTCCTTTGGGCAGAGATGGTGAATGTAAAGCTCATGTTTCCCAATGCGCCTTCGTGTCTGGGACATCCCTGTGTAGGTATGGGGAAGCCAGGACCTCCCCAAACCAGCCATCAGGTTCTCCTTGCCCAGTCCCTGGTACGGAATGTGTCACCCCAGCAGCTGCAGCCTCCAAATTCCTCCCTTCCAACCTGGGGTCGATGACACGGGACACAGATGCTGATGGGAAAGTTCACATACACAAGGCCTTTCCTTCTTCCTGTGCCTTTGGGATGCTGGTGGGTCTGGTGTGGCTGTGTTTGGGTGGGGATGGAAAACCTGTCCTAACCAAACAGACTTTTCAGTATGGGTTGTTTTGGGGTTTTTTCCCTCTCTCTGTGCAGTGTTGTCAGTACTGTAGAACATGACACGTTTAATGCGCTGTTGGTGGTAATTTAAACAGAAGGAAAAAGATGCCTCAGTCAAAAACCAGGCTGGAATGAAGAGGGTATGATTAATATTTTCTTCAGTAGCATGTCATGGTGAGGTATGGCACAGGCAAACGTGTCCCTGCTGCGGAGTGTCATGAGCACCACCTGCTCCTCTCCTTCTAGAGGCTTTTATAAACAGGTTTGATTTTGGGGACACCTCTTGGTGCTGGACTGGTGGTGGAGGGCTGTGGCCCCACCGAGCATCCTGTCTTAAGGGCTTCTGGCCGGGCACTGGAGATGGAGCTGCTGTCTTGGCTGTTTGTGCTCTGGAGAAGGGTCATGGAGGGTTTTGTTTAGAAGGGTTTTTCTGTGGAATTCTGCCTTCTGGATGTACCTTCACGAGTTGTGGTTTTATTTTTGGTTGTTGAGGTAGAGCATGCTAGAATGAGGTTAGGACTCAAGACAGAGAAAAGCAAGGTATTAAGTACTTGGGTCTTGTGCCTGCTTCATGGCCTTGGAGGACAGGGCTTCCCAGCCCCTCTCACTGATGTTTCCAATCTTTCCAACTTCAGTACTTCAGAATTGCTGTTGGCTTCCTTGTGTGTTTCTGCCCGAGGTGGTGGTATTGCTTCCTGTGTTTTTACAACTGCCATCATCACATGTGTTCTGGTGGTGTTGGAACCTGAGGTGGGGGCAGGAGGACCCGCGTGGAGGGAAAGTGTGATGCTGCCTTCTTAGAGACCACCCTACAAACCTGTAGGGGGCTGTGACAAAGCAGTCCCCAGGTGCCAATGGGACATGGTGCCCTCTGCACCCCTCTCTGTGCCCATCCTCAGGTGTGCAGGAGCAGGGCATTCTTTGTGCTGGGACCCCTGGAAGGGCTGGATGAGTCACACCGTGTGGACGCAGGGAGACGACAGCCTGTAGCTTATGATTCATGTTGTTTTCCTGCAAAAGCCACCGACTGTAATGGCAGAGCCTGCAGAAGACGAATCAATATCGAGCTGTAAATTCCATGTGTGACTGCTGGCCAGAGATGAGGGGACTGAAGTTGTGAGTGCCTTGGTTCCCATGTTCTCCCCAAAAACAGCAGGACTTTGCTGTAGCCCTCTATCTCAGGAAGGGATTGGGATCCTCAGCAATGCCTTCAGGTGGCACAAGCCTTCCTGGAGGGGTTTAGGAAGGTCAAGAGATCCCTAAATGTGTGGTATCCCGGGAGGAACTGCCCCAGTCTTCATGCTGGGAATGTCCGAAGTTCAGCCCTGCTGTTGGTCTGATCCAAAGCTGTGGAGATGGAGGTTGTCCACCTTCTGCCAGGGAACCCAAAATACCTTGGAAGTCTCATCACTGATGTAAAGCAGGGAAGAAGAAGTGCTTTCTGTCCCTCTGGGTTTGGGCATGTTAAAGGTTGGTTGTATGGTGAGGGGTGTCCTGCTCTGCTCTCTCCACCTCACAGGGAGACGAGCATCTCATTCCATGGCTCTGGGAATGGTCCAGAAGGATGACAGTCCCTGGGGTGTCCCTGCTCCTCAGGGTAGCCTGCTGCTCTCTTGGCTCTGCCTCCCATGCCTTGGCCTCAGCAAAACCCAAATGCTTTCTTGCTACTTGTCAGCACCTCACCCAGTGCCTCCTTCCTTCCCAACACCATCTGTATCTTCACAGCCTTGTACAGCCTTTCAGCCTCAGGGCTTGGAGCCCTTAAAAAATGGGGACATATTAAAAAGTGTTAATGATACGGCTGCAAACTACTATCAATGCCTGGACGCAGGACTCAGGCCATTTTCAATCTCCTCCATCAACCTTGATCCATCCCTTGCTGTGCTGGTGCACTGCTGGCCTCATGGATTTTTGTGGGATTGAGGCCAGGAGGCAAGAAGTCTGTGGGTACGTGGAATGGGAATGATTTGCCTGATGTCTGGGTGGGGACATGGGAGCCCTGGGGGGAATGTCCCCAGATGGAGAGACCAGGAGCAGTGGAGTCCCCTGGCCCTGCTACCCAGGGTCATGTGAAGCAGCATCAGGTGTTTTATGAGCTCTCACTGGCTGAAAGCATGGGGCAAGGATGGAGGTGCAAGTGGGGCATCAGAAGTTGGCTTTTTGAGCATTTGCTTGGCTTGAAGCTCCTGCAGAGGAGAAGGAGAAGACAGGGCTGAGGCTGTAGCCTGGGAGAAGGTGAACTAACGCAGCAGGCTTCCCTGGGACATGCCACTTAGTTCCTGCAACCTCAGACATGGATCTGGAAACTGGGGAGGCAAGAGGCAGCTTGGGTGCCAGCAGCCCATGCTGTGCTTGCTGGGGGCAGGTGTGGGCTTTGCCAATGCTGTTTTAGAGAGTGAAAACAGAGCAGATCTAGCAAGTGGATCCTGTGCTTTGTGCCTGTTCCAGCTCCCTGAGTTTCCCCTGGGCTGCTGAGCCTTGAAGCCTCTGCTATGTTTTAAGGGCGACAAAGTTTGCGTGCAGAGGTAATATCTTTTATTAGTCTAGCTAATACCTTTAGGAAAAAACAGATGTCCAACAAATGCCTGCACGGCCAAAATGTGTTGGTTTTTCCAACTGTGTCCATTGGTCTAATAAAAGATTTGACCTCCAGCCTGGCCCGGCCACGACCTTGGAGACTGCTGGCCCTGGAAAGTCCCGCCTGTGCGTCAGTGTGTGCTGCTCAGCCCTTCCCAAAGGACCTGCCCATCAGGAGCCATCACAGGAGCACACCCATGCTCAAGGCAGGGACTGCTCCGACTTTTAATTCAATACTTGCTGCAAGCACCCAGCCCTGCGGGTGTTTTGGGCTCCTGGCAGCGTCTGTCCTGGCAGACTGCAGGGAAGTGGAGGTCATCTGCAGCTCAGCAAAGCATTGGGGCATCAAGCAGGATGGATGTGGTCTGTCAGGAGCATCCAGGGAGCCCCTGGGTGGAAGGGGAAGCTCCATCCTTGCAGGGATGTCTCTGGAATGTGGGCACTGGGTGTGTTGGTTGCTCTCCGTAAGCTGGTTCGTGCTGTGGTTTTATGGATGTTGCTTGGCAAAAGTGCTGCTTTGGGGCCGGGTTGACACGCACAGGGCAGCCTGTGCTCCCCAGAACAGCTGGCAGTTCTTCTGTGGCAGGATGGACCTGCTCTTCTACCAACTTCAGGATCTCCGTAATGGGAAACTGTCAAGAAAATGAAGCAGCTGGCCCATCCTGTGGGTCTCTCAGCCATGGCTGAGCAGGGGGAATTACTGCTGCCCTGCAGCTCTCCATGATCCAGGGTCACCCTCACACTCACAGCAGGATCAACATCTCTGCAGGGAAAGTCTAGCCAAGCAAAATGTCAGAGGCTGCAAAAGGTGGCATCAGAGGGCTTTCGGTCTGTGTTTTTTGGGTAGGAGTCCTCATACGACCTTGCCGGTGAGAGTGCAGGCTGCTGCTCCACGAAATACAAAAATGCGTGTGGGATTATTTTCCCTTCACCCTTTTTTTGTTAAATACTTGGGATTTAGGCCCTGATTATCCAGAAAGGCTCTTGGGTGTTTGGAGAGCCACAGGAACCGACATGGCAAATTTCGAAGCAGGAAAACCCAATTCATTGAGTGGAATTTTCCCCCCCTGCGAACCCACTTAAAATTCATGGAGAGTTTTGTCAGTAAGAACCTGTTTCAATTAACAGACAAAAGAAACTCTCCTCGTTAAGCGCCTCTTTCAATTAAGGTTTGGGAGAATTCCCCCAGCTCCTCTCCGAGGCTGTTCCCAAGTATTCAAGGGCAAAAAATATCCCTGAGGAAGAGTCAACTGCGAAGGGCTCCAGGTCTTTTTGGGGGTTGCAGCAGCACAACCCAAACCATAACCTGGCTGTGGGGTGTTGGGGTGTTTGGATAGGATGGGGGGATCATCAGTGCTGGGGGTTGGCTGCCCAGCCCACCATCCCTGGGGCATAGGAAAGTTAATGACTGCTGCTAATTGCTGGCCTAGTTTGTGGAGAAGGCTGATTTCATGTGGGTTTTGGGAGATGAAGAGGTGCTTTTCCGTATCAGGATGCTGAGAACAAAGTGGGTGGGAGCCACTGGTGCCCTAGGATCAGAAATGGGGTGACCTGTGCAGGGGGGTTCCTCTGTACAGCCTCAGTGGCAGAGGCTGTATCACCTCGGAGCTGGGGAAGGGGCTGAGAGATGGGCTTTAGCATGGGCAGGACCTGGGGACATGGGGTTAAGATGTGAGGTTTGCTAGAACTAGCCTTAAAAGCCCTGCCAGTTGTGTTTGCCAGCTGTTCTGCCATGCAAAAAGTTTTAATCATGGGGTTTTTTAATTTATTCAGCCTTTTTCTTCCCTAAAAATTTACAAAATACTTGCAGTGGTTCATTGCACACCAAACCTGACTTTTCCATCCCTCTGCAGGGAATGAACCATTCTCATGATTTTTCTTTTGAGAAACACATGACTTCTATCTTCTGCAGTAAGACTGAAGTGCTAGCAGGGCTTCCTGTGTGAAAAAACGCCTCTTCTAGAGCTGGACACTCTTTTAGTGTGAAAATCCTTGTCCACTTTCACTGGGCTCATCGCTCATATTGGTTTCTTTCCCTCAGGAGCAGGCAGGTGGTGGGCAGACAGAGATGAAGGTTTATTTCCAGGGGGGAGCGAGGTGTTAAGGGGAAACTTGGTTCAGCAGCAGCAGTCCAGGTGGACGCTCCAACTGCTCGTTTCTGCCCAGGCTTTATAATTCAGATCTTACAAAAAGACCTGAGAAAAAGGGAGGATTTTCCTGCTGAAGTTCTCCTGCCATTGAAATGCTCCAGACCTTATAAATCATGGATGAGTTTTCCCAATATTCCCTTGTGTTTGCTCCAATCCAGCCTGTTCATGGAGGGGAGAAGCCAAGCTGGGTGAGTTTTGGGAGGAGCATTGGTGGCCACCTGACCCTGTCTGTGCCAAGGTCAGCTGCCAGGCTGCCATTGTCCTTTAATTTTGCACCTTTTGGGCACCGAGGGAAGGCTTCTGTCCTTAGGAAAGCAGGCTCAGACTGTCCCCCTCCCAGCAGTAGGATGTTTTTCTCCCTGGCAGATTGTAACTACTGTTTGCAAAGCACTTAAGCAGCCCGTGTAATCTACCATTAAGACGCTCCTTATCTGGCATTGTAAAACCCCTCGGGCAACCTTGGAGAGTAGGTGACCAGGACAAGATCCGTTCTGTTCCTCTCTGTCCTTCTGCATGTTTTCCCCTCTGCTCCACATCCCTCTCTCCTGCCCGGACATCCTGGTTTTGCCACCTGGCAGGAGGTGGCTGGATATCCATACAGCTCATTCCTCTGTCCAGGTCTCTTGGATCCCTCCTAAAGGCTCATCACTTGGGCTGTCAGGACATGGGGATATCCAGGAAAATCCCTTGATTTGCAGTGGCTGAAGTTTTTACACCAGATTCCTCTCCCTGGGCTGCTGTGGCTTCACAGGGCTGCTCTGGTGCAGGGCTTCAGTCCCAGCTCCAGGAGTACCTTGGGGGGATCATCACCTTGCACCACAGTATGAGACATCATGTTCTCCTGATTGTGTCTTGGCCAATGAGTCTGGCCCTGATTTGGGAGGGAGATGGTGGGAACAGGGACAGGCTGTGGTCCTTTGCACCTTGTGATACCTCTTTTCCCTTGCCTGTACGTTCAGCTCTGCAGATATTTCCAGTTGCAGCTGGTGTCGCTGCCATTCAGAGCTGATAAAGGCAGCAGTGCAGAGGTGGGTGTTTAAAGGCCATTTTTTTCATGCCAGTTACTTTTTCATTTTCAAAGCAAGCTCCCCTGTCTTGAGCTTGCAGTTGTCTCTTGAATAATGTGATAGCATTAATCTCCTCTCTAAGAACGTGCTTAGCTCAGTGGTTTTAGATCTGTAGCCCTCTAAATATTACCAGTGAGTGAAGGGGATTCCCTCTAGAGGGAACTTAAACCTATTAATAATAATTTGGCTGCCTTTTGTGCATCTTTTACAGGTAGTGCTGATTCCCAGGGCTGCAGGGCAACAGTTAGTGATTGCTGGGAATGCTGGCGAGGGTGCATGAGGTGTGGAAAAGACGGGAGGTGGGGTGGGGTGAGCGTTGTTGCCTTGCTGGGGGCCTGGATCCCAACCTGACCAAATTTAGGCCTTCTAGTAGCCTTTTGCCTTCAAATGTGCAAGTGGGAGATGAAGATGTGTCAGTGGGGCTGCATTCCCTGTGGTGGTTGGATATGGGGAGGGAAGTGTTGGAGTGAGGAGTGATTGCAAATCACTGAGCTGTGCGATGCAGTTTAGCATCCTGCTTCTAAATCCTCCTCCATCCATGCTTAACCCCCAGGACTGGCTTACATGGAGAAATGGGTCTGGCATGGTGGTGACCTGGAGATTACCCAGAGGTGGTGGATCTCTCCCTCTGATGATGAGGAGTGAGGACCAGGAGTGCCCACCCAGAGGGTGCCTGCAGGAGAGGAGCAGCATGACCTATCCGGCTGTGGTGTTTAGGATGTGGCTTCAACTCTGTGTGTTGAATGTTGGAGGTTTGTGAGCTACTGGAGTCAGGGGTTGGGGTCCTTGCACAAAGTCTTGGGGTGTCTTCTCCCTGAAGGTGGATTCCTGATTCCCCCTTCCACCCATTTCCAAAGTGGTGCAAGGCAAATATGTGAGCAATTTCTTGCTGTGTCACACCTGTAGTTTTGAGCTCAGCTCCCATTCCTGGGCAGTGGGATTGGGACAGTTGATTTATCTGACAGTCGGGACTTATAAACTGCCTGATCTTCACTGCTTGCACCTGCAGCCAGATCTGTTCCACCCCCCAATAAATCAAACCCTTCTGTGGTTGTCTGCTGGGATCACTGACCCTTCCCTCTCCTCCGGATCTGCTTGCACTTCCTTTCTTATATTTGATCCTCCCATTGCATCCCTGCAAAATCTCACAGGAGGTTAAAGGAAGAGCACTGCAAACAGCTAATGGAGATGATTTCATGCGCTCTCATCTCCTGCAGTGCCCCTCTGGCTTTCTGGGGTGCAGTGTTTCCCCAGGGAGTGTTTGTGGCAAATAACTCTGGGCAGGGGGAAACCACAGTCCCCAGACTGCTCTGGGGGGTGAATTTAGGAAAATATTTCAACCATTTTCCTCTTCCCCCTGCAGCTCTCGTAGATTTGAAGTGCTGCTAGTAAAGGGCTTCCCTGTCCACTGGTTGCCCTCCCTGCCTGTCCTGGGATCAGATCCGGCTCCGCAGGGTGCTCTGGGCTCCCAGCCACGCTGGGAAGTCGCTCGGATGCTGATTGTGTTTGTCAGGGCAGCCGGATTAAGAGCACTGTGGCTAAGTCTCCTTGCTGAGCCTCCTCTCCAGTGGAGCCTGGGCTGCAGTGTTGCTCAGAAACCCACCAGAAAAGAGCATTTTCCAGGGCTCTTTCTACAAAGGTCCTTGCCATGTGGCCGTGGCTGAGCATCCTCCTGGGTGGTGGGAGCCTGCCAGCACCGTACGGTGTTTCTGGGGGCCTGAGGTCTGTGTGTGGGACTCAGGCTGACATTTCCAGCTTGTGCCTTTTAAATAACCATGTTGTGTTTAAAAGGCACCCTCACAGCATCTGAAAATCAGGTTAAAAGGAAGTTTGACCCTGGCTGTCACCTTGCCAGCTCTTGTGTTTTTTTTTTTTCTGTTTTACCATCGTGTTTCCCTTTTGTTTTAGACAAGCTGTTGGTCTCAAGGATTTGTTTTGTGCTCTTGGACCTAAACCTGCTTCCTTCTCTGGCTGACAGCTATTAACTTTCCCACCACTGCCAGGGGTGCACAGGGATTTGCTGGGCAGAGTGCAGCCAGCACCTACTTGTAGGGGGGAAGCATCCCCACCCCGCAGCATTGCCCCAGACCCCTCAGCATCCTCCCCATGGAGGGTTTGCTCCAGCAGTGAACCGGCAGAGCAGGATTCCTGCCTGCTTTCTGCCACGCTGGCGGGTGCGTGGGGCGTGACGCTGCCTGCCCCAGCCCTGGCTCACACCTGGCTGCTCCGGGGGTCCAGCACTGGCCCCCTGCCCGTGCAGGCTCTGACGTGGCAGCCTGGGGAAAGTCAGCTGGCGTCTGCCCAGAGATGCTGTCTCCAAAGCCTGGTCATTAAGTACCGTAATTAAAAGCTCTCAGAAGAGGATGGACTAATGAAACACCCTTGAAAATGGCAAGTGATGTAGGTGCAGAGCCTTATTCCCTGTTTTGTGGATAGTGTTGCAAGGATGGACACGCAGTTCTGCCCGTCAGCTGCCTGCTCCAGCTCTTGGCATCAAACCCACTGCTGTCACTTGCCCACCCATCACTGTGGGAATACATCTGCTAGTGCCCACCAGTCCTGGCAGATGAAAGAAATGGAGAGGGAGCAGGATGGCGTGGCCAGGATGCTGGATAATGCAGTCCCAGCTCTCCCCATCGTTAGGCAGGTACCTCCCTCTACACAGGCACATCCCTAAAATCAACATTCCCATATGTTTCTCCTGGACAAATGCTCTGCCCTAAAATCCTGTTGAGTTGTTTGCCTGGGGATGCTGAGGGTCCAGCCCCACTGGAGGGGAGAAAGGAGTGAGGTAAGACAGGCAGGGCACACCCTGGGGGGCCAGGAGCAAAGGTGTATCCTCTCTTGGTCTTGCCTCGAGATCATCTATATGCACAAAAATAAATTACAGATCAATAAATCCAGGTGCTCTGCCGTGCCTGGCACAGACAGCAATGGGAGGTTGCTGGTGGGTGGTGAAGATGGTGATGGAGGAGACAGTGGTGGAGGCTGGATGGAGACTGGCTGCTGGTGGCACCTGCAGGGGCCTGGCTGAGGCAGAGCCATGCTGACAGGGTTGGGAAGCAGTGTCTGGAGCAGGACTCGCTGCAGGGAAGGGCAGGGATGACAGGATTACCCTGCCAAGCCCCAGCCTGTAATCCACAGTACGGCTCAGCTGGCCACGTTTAATCCTGTTAGGAGCCTGGCTGGTGTCGGCTGGGAGGGTGCTCAGTCACGGAACTGGCAGGGCACAGGGAGGAGCAGGGACTCCTGCCCTTGTCCCCAGCACTGGTGGTGAGTTTGGGGCAGGGCTGTGAGCCACCATGCCAGCACTTCTTTTTCCTTAACCACAGTGACTGCATCTGTGTGTCACTCAGGTGGCTTCTCCTCCCAGCAAGCAGTGCCATCCTTTTTCTTTTTTCAAATGGGCCTCTCACAGGGAGACTAAAAATGTTCCCAAGGTCTCTTTGGCGCCACATGGATGCTCCCACGTGGCCCTCTCAGTGACCTTGGCTGGCAGCTCCTGGCTCAGCCTTGAGCCACCCATCTGGCCAGCTGCCCATGTCCCTCCCTGCCAGCCAGGCTGGGCGATGGTGGGCTCAGACCCCCCCACCATTCCTGACACAGCCTGGCTCTCACTGGGCAAGCAGGAGTGGGGCTGCTTCTCCAGCTGCTTGAGGCAACAGGGACTCATGGGGGGCCAGGGGCTCCCCTCCGTAGCACCTGGTGATGCTGCTGCACTCCAGGCTCACCCCGCAGCGGGGATCCCAGGGCAAGTCTGCGCGCTACATTTCCACCCCATCCCTGGCACTGTTGGGAGCTCACAACGTTCCTGTGGCAAGCCTTGGCATGCCAGTGAGCTTGCTGAAGGATCTGCCGAGGCTGTCGTGCTGGCAGAAATAACAGCAGCAAGGTTGGTCCAGTCCCTGCCCTCTCATCCCACCTCTGTCTCACAGGGCGCCGTGTGGAGAGAGCTGCCATGGCCACATTCCCACCACGTACCGTGCCCAGGCCACCTGCTGCCCCCTCGCCCCGCTGAGGCCATGGGGCTGCTGCTGCTGCCACTGCCATCACCACAGGAATTTCGGCTCAGCAAGGGGACTCTTGGTGCCTCTGCCATGGTGACATGAAGCTGACAGCGAGGGACGCCCAACTGCTGGAGTGGGGAGAGCCTGCACGGGCAACCTGCTAGTATTTTAATTTATTAGTAGTGTTTGGTTTTATTTTACCTAATTTTGTTTTGGCTGGTTGGTTGCTTCTTCCCCTCCCCGGGGCTCGTGAGGGGAGGGGGTGGGCAGGGGAGAGGGGCCCCACCTCACCCAGCGGATGCAAGGATGACTGTGCTGGCCAGGGCCCGGCGGGGTATCTGGCAGCTCTCTCCGCAGGTGGTGTTGCTCTTGCTCTTTGCCTTCTGCCTGCTCAGTGTTTTCATCTCTGCATATTATTTATATGGGTGGAAAAGGGGCTTGGAGCCCTCTGGGGACGTGGCAGGGCCAGACTGTGATGAGCCCAAGGTCGCCCCTTCCCGCTTGCTGCCACTGAAGACCGTCAAGGTGGTCGACTCCTCCCGCACAGATCCCTTGGTGCTGGTCTTTGTGGAGAGCCTCTACTCCCAGCTGGGCCAGGAGATTGTGGCCATTTTGGAGTCGAGTCGCTTCAAATACAGGACAGAGATAGCCCCGGGGAAGGGGGACATGCCCACGCTGACCGACAAGGACCGGGGACGCTTTGCTCTCATCATCTACGAGAACATCCTCAAGTATGTCAACCTGGATGCCTGGAACCGGGAGCTGCTGGACAAGTACTGTGTGGAGTATGGCGTGGGCATCATCGGCTTCTTCAAGGTAAGGGGGTACACTGGGTGAGCTGAGACCCCTTGGCCAGGCCAGATGTGAGCAGGGAGGCTCTGGGATCCTCCTGCCCCCATAGGGGCTTTGCCTTCTCCATGATTTCTGTAAGCAGCCCAAACTGGTGTACAGCTGGGTTGCAACCTGGCACAGGGCACAGGCTTCTAGCAGGTTGCACCATCTTAGCCCTCTCCCTGTGGAGGGGCTTTGTGGCCTCTGGGTGTTTTGGGGGTAAAAACACATTTCTGGGATCAGTCCAGTTGCTTTTAGCATCCCTTTTTCCCAGGAGTAACCCCTGATGGGGTTCTCTAAAAGCATGAGCAGGTATTTTGCTCAGCAGCTCTTCTCCTGGCCAGGGCTTCCAGCCCTGGGGCACTTTGCACATTGGACATGAGCAGGATTGAGCATGTGAGAGGGACAAGGGCACTCCATGCTCTGGAGAGGAAGGGGGGGACCCAGCACCCAGATATCCAGGGGGCATGAACCGCCTCCTCTGTTGCTGTAGTTGGCGTCCCCAGTGAGCCCTTGCCTTGTGCCCAGTGTCCCATCTCCTCTAGCCCCCTTTTTCCTCACACAGGCCAATGAGAACAGCCTGCTGAGTGCCCAGCTGAAGGGCTTCCCTCTCTTCCTCCACTCCAACCTGGCGCTGAAGGACTGCAGCATCAACCCCAAGTCACCACTGCTCTACATCACGCGCCCCAGCGAGGTGGAGAAGGGTGTGCTCCCTGGGGAGGACTGGACCGTCTTCCAGTCCAACCACTCCACCTACGAGCCAGTCCTCCTGGCCAAGACCAAGTCAGCCGAGTCCATCCCGCACATGAGTGTGGATGCTGCACTGCACACCACTGTGATGCAGGACCTGGGCCTCCACGACGGCATCCAGAGGGTGCTCTTTGGCAACAACCTCAACTTCTGGCTGCACAAGTTGGTCTTTGTGGACTCTGTCTCCTTCCTGACGGGCAAGAGGCTCTCCCTGCCCCTCGACCGCTACATCCTGGTGGACATCGATGACATCTTTGTGGGCAAGGAGGGCACGCGCATGAAAGTGGAAGATGTCAAGGTGCGGCTGT